>QFDD01115272.1:0-16187 GCA_006871305.1 Vachellia collinsii
GGAATTTAAGCTCACTTATAACATAAGTACAACGAGACTTTTAGAATTTTTCAATGAAATACATTGTATATATCCACAATAATCTAAACATTTGATTTCATTAACCATAAGAATCTATTCATCACAAGTGATTTTTTGGAGATTCTGAACTTGCTAATTGCATATTCACCGCACAACATTAATACTTCTGAAATTTGCAATCATCATGTATTTGGCTAAAATAATCATTTATATATAGTGAATCTTTGAGGCTGACGTTTCGCTGATATTTACAACTAGCCCTTATAGATAAAATATATCGAAATGTGTAAACTAAAAAGGAAATCAAGTAAGGAAGAAAAGAGCTCTATATTATGTGTGGGGAGAATGAAAGAAAAATTTTGGGACCCAGCTATTCATGTTCATGCTGATGTTTATCGAATCGGAGAGCCTTCAAGTGTGACTTTGTTGGTTAAGAGTCATAGATATTTTGGAAGGAGCAGACCCATAATAGCAAAAGGTGACTAACTTCCACAAAGGAGTTTCCAGGCAGTTGAATTGAACCCTCGCCTTTAATTTCTGATCAAAATAGGGGGCTCCAGTAAACGAAGGCGACTTTGAACACACACACACACAGACACACACACCCTCCCTCTGTGTGTGTGTGTGTGTGTGTGTGTGTGTTTAGTATTTAATCTTACGTCAATGAATTGTTGGTTACAGTCATTTTCTAAAAGCATCATGAACGTTTGTGTTGTTTAGTCATTCCTGGATTTGCTTCTGCGTTACTATGAATGGGATCTGGAGATCTCATCTCATTTTAGTAACAAATTAATAATTATCCATCTATTTCAATGATTAGCATAACTGTTTAAAATCTTCATTGCCCGGTCTCTTTTTTTTTAATTAACTCCAATCAGTTATTTTATAAAAATTAAAAATTAATTATTCCTGGTAAAATATTAAAATTATTCTCAATAAAAATCACTAATTAATACCAGCGGTTTGGAAGCCTAAGTACGAGATCTCAAGCTCAAATTCTCATGAATGCTAAAAACACTTTTAAGAGAGTAACCCTAAATTGGATCTGACAATACTCGAATGTAACACAGTCGAATAGACATATAGAAGCAAAATCACTAACTAAAAGAGTTAGACTGATTGGTTGAAAAATTTTATAGTTAGTCAGGATATATACTATGAAATATAGATGAGTATGATAAGAACTACAAAGAGTTTTAAGGCCGAAGTAGACCAACGGCTTTACATAAAGAAACAAAAAGAAAAGAAAAGAAATTAGCTCTGCTCTTTCCCTTGCAGAATACATTAGACGATTTTCTTTAGTTTAACAAATTAGCATGAATTGTTTGTCTAGGCTTCAATGAATGGAATTATTTACAAATTTCAACATATCTTGACTCATTTTTAAGATGTTTCCAAAATTTTCCCGCACTTGAAAAAGATTTTTATGCCCTTAAATTTGTCAAAAAATTCCAATTTCTTTATTAATAAAAGGAACGTAAGACCTCCACTTACAATCCGCGAGGTTAATCATTAAAAATTTAAAATCCTAAGAGTGAAAAAGTTAAAAATCATTAGATATTTTAAATAACACTATATATTTTATTTTTATATCATGGAAAAAAAAAAAAACTGGAACCAAACGCCTTGCCATTACCTGTGGGGTCCACTTCCCCCAACTAAAGTTTCATTATAGAGAACCCGTGCTTACTGATGAAGTTATGATTTATAACATAAAATGGATCATGAGCATGAACAAAGGGAGATTCAAATTATATATTTTTTTAAACACAAATATTTTTCTATTAGAAGCGTGGTTAATGTACTATTGAATATTGAGTGTTGGCACTTATTTCAACAGAAATTTTAATTTTAATTTGTGACTTTATACAAACATCAAAGTTTATTACAATTACACAAATAACAAATAATTAAATACTAAAGAGACAAACTAATCGATGATCGGCCGTCCCAAAATAATTTGAAGATGCAAATTGCAAAAATAGATGTTACATTTGCAGCAACAGAAAAGCCCTGCTAAAGAGGACTCGGGTCCTAATTCCAAAAAGACCTCAAAGTACACTTTGGCCTAAAACAGGGTTTTTTTTAAAAAAAAAATTAAGGAATGGATGAAATAGTAATATTATTTATTTTTTAGACCAACATTGGCTTGCATTTCATTTTTTCTTTAAATTACACTTCAGGAAGGTTTAAATTTTAAACCCTATTTTTACCCACACCCCACCCCACTATCATCACCTAATAACCAGCCTCAAGTGACGTTGCGTATCATTATTTTCTTCAATGGAGTGAAATAGTATATTCTAAATTAAATCAATGTTTTGTTCATGAAATTTTGAAGTGATGAGGGATATTTTAAAACAAAATAAAAACTCTAAAGTGAAAAAAGAGATAGATATTTCCCAATTTTCGAAATTAAAGGAGTGTATTTAGCACAATAAACAATACATTGGTGAGCATCAAAGTTGATGAAGTGTAGGGAAAAGGAACAGGAGAGCAACAAATAACAATATTGGAGAGGTGAACATATAATATTGGAGAAAAATAGGCAGCATGCTCCTCCATTAATGACGTTTGGAAGCTTATCGTTGTAACCACCAATTCTCATTCTCTCATTTCATGTCAGGTTGTTTTGCCAATTAATTTCCCCATCCTTCGGTCCCATCACCTCACTCTCCTGAAAACCATGCACTTCATTATCTTAGCTGCCTCCTCACCAATGCATCTCTTTTCTAGCCTCTATCACTTGTTTTTAGATCTTATTCTTCACATCACAAATGCATCTTTTTTAAATAAGCATATGATCTATTAGATTTAATTAAACCCAAAGCACTGTTAAATGTTAAATGCGGATATATCTCTCAACGAGAATTCAAACATCAAAATGTCACGTTGTAAGATATCATATCGAGTCTCTGTCGTTGATGCACTGTCTTTTTATACTACTATGGTTTTATATATGAATATGACGAGTTTTGTTGACCATGCACGTTAGATCCTATTGTTTCATGATATACTTGTATTATAATCAAGTATCAGAGGTGAGTTCAATCAAAACATGATAATATGCGTTGTAGGGATTCGTATATACCCAGCCGTATTGTACAGTTTTTGATAAATTTTAGATACATAAATATTTTATATATTTTTATGATGGATATGTTTTTATATTTTAACAAAATAGGCTGAGTATTGTGATTTGCACAAAACTCAAAGAAAATAATATATATTACTAAAAATTTATCAGCTAGCATGGATTTCTATATATATTTTTTATTCATGGATATGAATTTTCTTAAAAAACTAGTCCTCACGTACACCTGATCTGCTCCTTATTGACCTGTCCGGTTGGGGCACTCAGTGAAACAAGAATATTGTTGGTTGGTACTTGGCTTGAGCTCCAATTCAGATCCATCCGTCTGGCTGTATCTTTATAATTATTCATCATTGCTTCATTAGTTCCCAGCTGATTAAACTATTTCCACCATATATTATGAGCATTATTTCACGAACCGACTTCAATCTGGGTTTTGATTACTGCAACACTTTGGTGACTTAGCGTTCGCAGCAGTAATTATAATTAATCCCATGAGAGTAGAGTAGGAATAGGAATATGAATCTGAATATCCTCCTTTATTGATTAAGCCCTTCAACATTACATCACGGTACTCCATTAATATATTCAACTCCTCTGTAAAAGCTGATCAAGCAATTTTAGAAACTGCACGCATGCAAAGAGATTTCACCAATACGGAAAATAAGCTCTGATAACCTCCTTCATCTGCAGTTCAAACTTATCTTGTAATCGTTTGTATTACAAATCTACTTTTCAATGTGATTTACAGTCTACAAGGTAAGTATGAAAAACAAAATTATTTTAATTTATGTAAACGTATTTTTCTAATACTTACGTAAATAGACCTTTTGTTTGGTAAAGCTGATATCATCTAATTCTTTACAGGTTCTAAAACCAGACATCTCAAAAAAAAAAAAAACATACGAATCAAATATCTTTGACAGTGAAATTTGGGACCATCCCGACCCAATATGTGGATTGTGACCGGCGCCAACTAAGCCTGCACGACTTCTTTTAGTCTAGCTAGCCTTAATTAAAAACACAGCAATATCACAACAAAATTTATAAAGCTAAGGAGAAATGTCCTTTATAAAAAATTAAACCATTACGGTCAATAAAGTACCACTCAAAATAAATTAGTCACTACTGCCCAAACATTATTTAAAAACATACAAACAAATAATCAACATAAATGGTAATAGACATGACACCCCTACTCTAACCCTTTCATTATAATATCATGACACCACGGGATACCACTTTGACCTTATTCTAGCTTGTCCTACCTAATGCTTTCCCCCGAAGTTTGACACCAAGATATTCTACTCAGCGTCGCGCTGATCTGAAAAGTAATATAGAATGAGGGGTGAATCATCAGTGAGGTACAAGTAACAAAGTGAGTGGAAGGGAAACAAGGTGCACAAGAATATCAAAATATAAATTTACTAAAATTAATAACAGAAGAGAAACACAGAGGAATAAAAAACAATTAAGTACCATTTAATATCAAAATATAAATTTCCAAACTTTCCAAGGTAATAAAATCTGATCAAACTCAAAATAATACGTTATAATATAATGCAATATAAAGTCAACTCCTCATTCATTGCACATAATTTCATAGGTAATTTGTGAAAAGAATTTTTTTTTTTTTTGGTTCTTGCTTCCCCAAAAGAAGGATTGTAGAGTAAAATTGAAAGGGACACAAACAAATGTGGAGAAATACTTACATACTCTCGGAGTGCCACGTCATCCATACTCTGTCCAATGAGAATATTCCAAGTGTCATCTATTGTGGATCTCATATCCCATAAATTTCTCTTAATTATTTCTCTTTTTCCATAATAGATATCTATTGTAATGGGTTATGGAAAAATGAAAATAATCAGGAGAAAATTATGGGATATGGGATCACAATAGATGACACTTGGAACATTTTCATTGGGCAGAGTATGGATGACGTGGCACTCCGGGAGTATGTAAGTATTTCTCACAAATGTGAGTACAAAAAGAACACATTGCCTATTTACTCACCAGCTAGGATCAATAGTAGATATCCCTTTTCAAACTCTTTGGCACTAAGCACCTACTAAGGGGGCCTCAGAAGCATTACCTATAAATAATACATTTATAATAAGATTATTATCACTAGATTCTTCTACTTTTAACATTTTATGCATAAACCTTCAAGTTCCATAAAATCTAATTATTTGTACATACGAAAGAATGTGGTGGGAATAGTGTTAACACAAAAGACTGAAGGAATGATAGATGTTCATCTATCATGAACTTATGGAGTGGCCAAGGATTAACATATAAAAAAGAAAGAGAGGGATATTGACCTGTATTAAAGAAAGAGAGGGGTGAAGGGTGATAATCTTACCCAATACGTAGGAGTGTAAGAGTTGGAATTGCAGAATTTCTAAGAGGCTATATCTAAAAGAGAAAAGAGTACTCCGGAAGCGTTTGACGGATTGAGTTCGAGGTAAGGTATTTAAAAAGCTAAGGTATTAGAGATTATATTGGGCCACAACTATCTCTTTCTTTTAAAATTCAAACAAGATCCCATCATGATGATTATCATCATATTAAGCTTAATAGAAGCTTCCTATATACTTCCCTGAGATTGCCCCTGATATAAACTAATTACCTACATACATGAAGATATTTTATAAGGTTTAACCATCATTAGATATGATGAAATTTTCTAATTTAAACTGAGTAGCATGATACGACAAGATGTCATAATATTAACTAATAAGTATATATATATCTAATATGTATACTTATATCGCTTTCTTTTATTTTGAGTTTGGATATCACATCCAGTATTAAAGTATCGGTTGGATGAGATTAGAGATACCCCTTCTGGGTAATAAAAAGCTCAAGAATCTTTTATTAACTAACATCTCAAAAGCTTAAACAAACAAAATACTGCGACTTTGGAACTGTCATGGAGAAGAAGGAAAAGGACAGGGACACTCTTCTCAGCTGTCCAATTAATTGATAACCCGAAGACCCTGGTCATTATGGTAAATCTTGGGTCACGCCCAGAAAGACACATAAAATAAATAATACTAATATGATGGTCATAATAACAACAAAACTGGTGGTTTATTAAATTAAAAGACTTATTTTCTCTTCCCCGAGAAAGCTGTTCCTTTGCTATTACTACTGTTTTAAATTTTTTCTTTGGGCCAACGTTATTACTATTATTATTCCTCTGCCAGAAGCTAAAGGCGCAACACAAACAAACAACAAACACTTAGTACTACCAAAACAGAAACACCAAAAGCTCAACTCTCGAATTTAAAGTTATGTTTTGTCTTTTGGTTGGCATCTAGAAAAACACAAATTTACGTTCTTCTCTTCCCTCATCTGCATTTTTGCAGCCTGCAGATTTATCAAGACGAACCGGGGACAATGTCAAACGTATAAACAAGAGGATTAAAATTCCCCTGTTTCAGATCACCATTGTTCGATTTGAGAAATTGGAGCGCGTGACTATTACCTTAACCAGCTACAATTTTCCTTTTCTTAATGTCCTTCTCTTGTCTCAGGGTAGAGGCGGACATGGTGGTTGAGCAGGTCTTTTCGCTTTCTGAGCTCAGAAAATGGTCCAACACATTAATAGGTGTCTCCAAACTTGAAACCAAATCGAACGCAGGCTCATACCCCTCCATTGTTATGTCCTGTATTACATTGTTGCACTTCACTATACTTTCCTGCATTAAACTCAAAATACCCACTCCACTATTAGGCATAAATCCGATTAAATTCTATGTCCCTATACTACCCAGTTTAATCACACGAAAGTGAAACAGAAAAAGAAAAGGGTAATCAAATGAAGCGTATAAGATTGGTACTTTATTCACATATGCAAAGTCGGATGTGGCTCTTAATAAGCATGGATACTGGGAAGGTAGCAATTCGCGAGACGCAGAAAGAAGGGCTGACACAGCAACTTCAGAAGGCTTAAATTCCAAGAGCCTTATCTCTGCAATACAGATGAAGATGATTGTTCTAGGAAATTTCGAGTGAGGAGTCAAAGAAACTCATTCTGATTCAGATGAGATCATCCCAGAATTGATTTTATTCATACCTCTTTGTGATCTGATTATAATTTCAGAGGCTCGATCTTTAAGAACCTGCAGGTCTTTGAGTCTGAACAAACCAAGGAAGAAGGGAATGAAAGAGAAGGGGGTGATCGAACGCATTCGCCATTGTAGAGCTCCTAAGACAAGCGACTCCATTCTTCCTACTGTTTGCGCCTCAAAAATCATACCTCTCTCACCCTGTTTCAGAAAGGCCTAGTCACAACAATTTTATCTAATAGCGATCCATTTGCCCCCGAAGGATATTAGTGTCAGGTCTAGTGTTTCCACCTGTATATCAGAGACAGAAAGCTCTGTTCTCATCATCTTTGCGGCTAGAGAGAGGCAAGAAACTGCTATGAGCCTGAGGATCCATGGCTTTGGTTGCTGTTTAAAAACTAAATTTGAGTTAGAATTTGAGGGCTTGGAATCCAAATGCCAGAGAAAGAAGCTTAAAGTGCCATTGAAGTAGTGATAATGCGATTGTTTCCTAACCGAAGCGCCTTGGTTACCGAGGAAGCGATCCACATAGTTAACAGCTAGGTACGACAAGAGTGGATCAAGTGTGCAGGACAACTGAAGATGGGGAATAGACTAAGCTGAGATTAGATTAACAAGTATGATATGTGAAGCTAAACAGAGATATGCATAAGTTTTGATTTTGTACCTGGGAGATTAAAGAGATGACCTCTCTTCTAATGCTGAAGAAGTCGAAATCTGGGGAGTTGAGAGCGTGGAAGTAGATTTGGGGTGGGATGTGATGAGATTCGATGAAAAAGAGAGAAGTGGGAGGGTCGTGAGAGTTTTGGAGAGGGTTTTCGAGATCAAAATCCATGGAGGAAGGCGTGGGAAATTAATGATGAAAGGAGGAGAGATGAGAAGGAACAGGCATTTGCAGAGAGGGTTTGAGAAATAGAGGAAGAGAGGAGATGCTCCCGTGGAGAGTGTTGACGGTTGCATGAGAATGATGATGATATGCAAATGGCACCTCTGGCTTGGTGGCAGACCCAAAGCCCCCTCCACTCTTGACCTCTCGCATTTCTCATTCCCTCATTTTAAGTAAAAATATGGACTCTAAATTAAAAAAAATAATGTGCATAAAACTTTTAGAAGGATATTATACTTAGGGAAGGAGAGATAAACACTTTTGGTATTAATGTTAGTTAGGTTGACTGAATCTGAAATGGTAAACTTGATTTCTTTTAAGCAAGATCAACGTCTGCATTTTGTGGTTTAAAAGAATTGCAATATTGCAAGAGTTTGCCGGATTAAAGTCAAAAGATGGTTCAATTAGAATATATATTTCATGAAAAATCCAATTGTATAATCATTATTTTAGAATATACAAAATAGGCACACAAAATGACAAAAGTTATTGGCTTAGATTCAATATCTTTTGAGGTCTTCCCCTTTTTTGGTCAATACTAGTTATGACTTATGCTCCTTCTTCTTTTTCAATAAGCTCTCAACAATTTTTTCAAGTTAAATAGAAGTTTTTGACATTCTTTCTAAAAGTAGCTTTTTTTTTGAATAAATATTTAAGTGAGTTTGATTTTAATGATTTATTAGGATCAAGATATACTTTAAGAGTTATAGTATTAGTAAATGTATTTACATATCACCTATTTAAAAACCCTCACATCGATTATAGATTTAATTTCATAACCTTATGGTTATTGGTTATAAACTAACTTTTTATCAAATGAACTACTTTTGTTGGGGAAAAAAGTTTGTTTATGCCCAGCAGATTGAAATGCAGCTGGTATCACACCAAACCAGGCAGGCAACTACTCAAACTCAAACTGTAAAAAGGCTTTTAAAAAATGAGACCTTCTTTCTCTGCTCAACTAAATGCCTCCAAACATTACAATACAGCCCCTCCCTCCCTCCCTCCCCCCCCCCCTTCCCTCCTTCCTTGCCAGTTTGACAGCTTGCACTCATCTCCCTCTCTACATTGTATTATCATTCATTCAATGACATCAACCCCAAACGAGACTCCCAATAAGACAAAAAACCATTAACTCTTTTAATACTATATAATCAACCCATCAATACTTCCTTCTTATCAAAGCATCCATAACTCACCCAGCAAATTAAAATTTAACCTCGCTCTCGTAGTCCTCCCCCCCACTTCATCAATTATATATTTACTCAAACATTTGGAGGCTAATTAAGCAAACTCTAACAAATTGAATTAAATTATGCACGCCTGTTACTTCTGTTTTGTTAATTTCTTTTGCTCAGATTCGTTTGTGTATGTATTTATTTGTTGCCAAAAAGAAAAAGATTCGTGTAAGTATTTTGGACACATGCTTGATCTGTCTCTTGGAAAAGAAATCTCTGGACATTATACAGGGAAGAATTCAAATTTCTTCAACTGATGTACTAAATAATAGTTGCTAGCTAATAGTAATGCTTCAGTAAAGTTAGTTTCCAGTGCCCTTTTTAGTTCCTCCATCGTCTGCCTCTGCCCTTTGAACTTTCAAGCATACATTATTCATAAAAACGTACAGTTTTGCATCATAAGCTTCCATCACAAAAATTACGTCATCAAACCTCCAAATGTACTCACATGATCAAATTAAATTACTAGATTTTCAATCTTTGTAGATAATACGCGTCATAGCAGCAAGGTGGTCGGATCACAATAATGGCCCCCCTTGACTTATGGCGGTACTCTGGTTGCAGGTAGGTGAGTAAATATTGCTGATGACTAACCCCATCCATTTAATTTTAACCAAATACTGGGACCATCTTGCTACAGTCTTAACCTACGACGTACAGGTTCCTTTATGCACCACATATTATGGTCGGTCAATGCCAAGTTAGCATCACACACATATTCATTTTATATACCTTCTTAGTCACATATCTATGATCCATGATGGTCACGATGCGCTTAATAACCATATTCTTGTTTTCTATGATGTTTATCAGATCCTGCATAATATAGACGCGCGCGCGCGCGCGCATATCTACATATACAGCATGTTTTCATGACTACGATATTATCAAAATAAATATAGCAGCTGTCTGTCTGTCAGGAGAAGAGACATTATACAATGCACCTTTAATAACTTCATTTTTAGGCACAAAAAAAAACGATAATCATTTTTAAAGCTCGATTATCAACGAGAGCTTAAAAAATCCAGCTTAAAAATAACGTTCACGTGTGTGTGTCAACCAAGGTATTAAAAACCGAACCGATCTCTGAACCGGTTAAGGTAGTGAGTCAAAGGTTAGTGGGTCAGATCGGGGTCAACCCGTGGATTAGACCGGTCATAACAAAATAGTATAATTTAATAAAAAATACTCATGTTTGATTATGAACAAATTAATATCATAATATTTAAATAAAAAGGACATCAAATACATAATGTTTTGATGCATACATATCTCAGACTCACACAACTGTTTATTTGTTACAATAATAAAATACAATATTGAAAATATATGTCAAAAGTTGCAATATAACAAAATAATGAAATATTAAAACAAAATCAATAATAGTCAGTGGTAATTTGATTTAATAATCCGAAAAATAAAAGTAAGAAATTATCAATATGATGACAAATTAAAGCAATAAATTTAATTAAAGGTAGTATAAGTTCATTAAAAATAAAAATCAAAAATCAAAAAAAAAATTTTAAAAAAAAGTCAGACCAGGGTTAGGACCGGTTTGCTCCAGGTTATCCGGTTCACCCCAGGTCAACAAAATCCGGGTTAGAGGATAGGACCGAACTGATTGGGTGACCGGGTCATCGGTTCCCGGATCAACCCGGCCAGTCTGGTTCGGGTTTTAATACACTAGTGTCAACTAGACATTGTGAAACCCAATTTTTTTTAAAAAATAATGGGACGTAGCCTAGGGTTCTCATGGAATGCACCTACCTTTGAAACCTAAATTTTTTTTAACAATTTATTTATTACTTTGACATGTCACTTTAGAAGGGGACGGAAACGCACATGCATATGGATCAGGCAGGTCCTTTTATTTAAAGGTGGCAATAATACTATATAAAAACGACAACTTCATTGCCATATTTTTAGCGTAAGAACAAATGAACCTACAATACTCTCTTTCATCGGAGCTTTCCTTTAGTGAGATTGTACATCAAATTAAAAACTTACAAATCCCTCACCTTTCTGAAGAACACTGTGATATTCTTCTTAAACCATTTTCTGACGAGGAAACTGACTGTGCCATTAAACAGATGAATTCAGATGGAGCGCATGGACCTGATGGTTTTAATCCCGATTTTTTCAAACGTTCTGGTCTGATGTAGGGGGAGATATTAAGGATTTGGGTAACCGTTTTTTCGACTCGGCATTCTTTCCTCCTGACTTGGGCAGAACCTATATAATTCGTGTGGATCTTGGAAGGGATAAAAAGCTTTTTTATGAAGTTTTGCTACAAATGAACTCCGAGCTTAAATCAAATCTGTTCTTACTTCTTCCCTTGTGTACAACTTGTCTTCTTGCAAACTCCCGTCTTAAATTTGTCATCAACTAGACATGAAATTGGCCGATTTCTTTTGGAAAGTTTTAGAAGGGGGTGAGAAGATTCTCGTATTTGAATGGGCTAAGGTATGTCGACGTATGCAGGAAGGGGGATTAGGAGTTAAGAAAGTAGAAGATTTCAATAATGCTCTGTTGGCTAAATTAGCGTGGCGCCCCTTTTCTGCCAGTGATAAATCTACTTTAGCCCTAGTCCTCCGTCCTACATATGTTTCTTCGCTAGAGGATGGTACATTAGTAAGTAGATCTTTGGAATCCCCTTTGTAGAAAGGGGCAAAGCAAGTGGCTTCGTTGATTACAGACAGACTGGCATGGAGTGTAGGTAATGGTTCTAACATCAATTTATATAGCCTCCTTTGGTGGCCATTGTAGAGCATCACCCCGGTGACTATCGCTTGTGTGTTGTAGGTGATCTTATTCTGCAGAATAGAGGAACTTAAAATATTCCTTTGGTTCATCTGTTATGTTCCATCCCAGATGTGGTTCAAAAAATTACTTCTCCTGTTTCGATCTGTCAGATATCATCTCTTTGATTTGGAAAGGTTGCAGTGGGGGTGAATATAAGGTCCGAGATGGGTACCCTATTTTGATTCGATCATCTAATATCAATTTCAGTAATTTGGGGTTGGTCTTAGAAAAGATTCATAAGCTACCTATTCTTCCTCGGGTGAAAGTTTTTGGTTGGAAGCTATGTAACAGGGCTCTCCGGTGAGAAGTATTTTAAAGGAACATCATGTTCCTGTTCAAAATGAAGGCAGATTTAATCAAATACCTTGCACAGTAAAAAAAATTAGATAGTACTATTTGAAAATATTTAGATAAATGTTACAATCAAACTCGTTCTTCTAGTGAACAAATTTAAATTTATACTGAACTAGTTCACCTGAAGAACGGGTTTAGTACAACTTTTTTTTTATTAAAAAAATCCCGTTTGGGTATTTTTTTTTAATTTAAAAAATCCTCACCCGCTCTGGGGCCACCCCTCATCCCAAAATAAAAAATTTTGTTTTTAAATCAATTTCTGAAAAAAAAATTTCTTATTTTTAAAATCCCTCCAAATTATTTGTTTAGAAAAAAATAATTTTTTGTAAATTATTTTGATAAAAAGACGGATATAAAAAATGAAAAACCTTACGTTTATAATTTATACACTATCTCGCTTTTTATAAAACAATGTAATTTTTTAAAACAAAATGTAAAGTTTTCATTTTTCGTATCTATCTTTTCATCAAAATAATTTATAAGGATTTATTTTTTTTCTAAAGAGATAATTTGAAGGGATTTTAAAAATAAGAACTTTTTTTTTTCTAAAAATTGATTTAAAAACAATTTTTTTTATTTTGGGGAGGGGGGTGGCCCCAGTTTGGGTGGGGATTTTTCAAATTAGAAATGGGGTTTTTTTAATAAAAAAAAAGTTATACCGAACACATTTTTTAGGTAAACGAGTTCAGTATAAATTTAAATTTATTTACTTGAAGAATGAGTTTAACTGTAACATTTGTATAAATATTTTTAAAAGTGTAGTATCTACGTAATTTTTTTTAATGTGCAATGTATTTACTAAATCTGCCTCAAAATGAATGTGCATATATGTGAGTCTGAGGGGGAATCTCTGAAACATATTTTCTCTCAATGCTCATGGGCAAGGGCCATTTGGTTTCCACTCTCAAGAAGTCGGTGACATTACTGAGTGGTTTCTCTTTCACCTTGCTCACTCTCCCCACAGCTCTCAGATATGGATTTGTCTTTTTCTTTTTTCTTTGTTTTTTTTGCGAACCGTGGATTTGTCTTATTCTATACGGACTATGGTACTTCCGAAATTTAAAAATGCATGGAAAAAGTGATGCTACTCCCTCGGAGGTCATTTCATACATCAATCATTTGAAATCCCAGACTCTTATCATCGAAGAAATTGGCAGAAGTGGGAAGTGGGGCCGGCCCTACGGGCTTCGGTCTTAAACGGGATTCCCATCCTTTTATCAAGCCCGACCCTCGGTCCGTCGGGTCGAAGGTCGGCCCGTGGGCTTCAGGTCTGTTTTTTTAAAAAAAATATAAAATATTAATTTTAGCACCAATACAATTTTCTTACTCAAAAACATAGAAAGTCATATCTAATTATTTAAATAACTATATCGACAATAATAAATACTTTGAAGGTCTTAAATTTAAGTTCACAAATCATACAACATAAACTTTTTTCTTCATCACTATCTCCAATATCAAGGATAGTTGAATTTAACTGAGCTTTATTAAAATTTGGCTCAAAAGGCTCTGCTTCAGCAAGGTAAAAAATATCAAGTATTTCATCCATAACACCACCACCACCATCATTTTCAGTCTTTGGCAAAGTTGGACATGAAAATTATTTTCAGTAGTAGTCACATGATTTATAATTAAAAGTAAGATGTTTAAATGTTATTAATGTAATAAATAAAATGATAGAATAAAGGCTTACATTCATTCCTCAATTTTACAATTCGACACCTAAAGTTTGTCGGTCATGGGTTAGCCCGTAGGTCATTGTTCAGCCCATGGGTCATAAGTATGTTTAACATATATTTTTAAAATAATATATTTTTAATTTTAATTTTGGTCTTTAAAAAGTAGTTTGTATATGACAAATAACATAACAAGTTTGATATTAAAATTAGAAATAATAAGGATTTAAGGAGTGAAAATATGTATGTATCTTGTGTTTGTCTTTATATATTACATACAATAATTGAAAATAAGTATTTGACTTGAAAAGATTTCTTTTACAATTTGAAGAAAAAGAGGAAGTTGTTATAATATAATATATTAGATAAACGGTAAAAAAAATATAAGAAGAATAAAGGATGTTTAAAGTATAAAAAAAAATTGGCGGGCCTAAATGGGCCGGCCCTCGGCCCTGCAAAGCCAGCCCTTTTAAGCCCTCGACCCTATAGGGCCAGCCCTTTTATGCTCGATTCCTTTTTTTTATACTAAATCACAGACCCGGCCCTCGATTTAAACGGACTTAATCGGCCCATTCTCCCGGCTCTAGAAATTGGACAAAAGCCTACTTCTAGTAGGTGTACATCTCCGGCTTGGTTTCCTTTGATTGATCAATTAGAAGTTTATTTTGGATTAATTTTTAAGAAGTAGTTTTACATAACACGAGATAAGTATATGTGAGGAATTTTTTCTCAATTTATATGAAAATAATTCTGAACAAGTAAAATAAACATGCTCAAGGTTGGATAGTTGCTGTTCGGGTAAGTAGGAATGCCAATGTTGGTAGTAATTTCAAAGAAATCATATTACACGTGTGGTTTGGTTCCTATTATCTTCTTCAGAACATGAGTAGTATTCCCAGACCACCAGATTCACTCATGGCGGTGTTGACAGAAATTCGTGGGGGACTAATATATCTGCAACACCAACATCCATTTTCTCCTCTTAGGGAGAAAATAAAGCGTGGTTCACATACCATAAATAAAAGGCATAGTTGTACGGCCAACAAAATATAAAAATAAAAGGCACTGTCTCTGTCAAGGATATATCAGGATCAACTTGCTAGTAAAAACCATATGTCTGTATGTATCCTATAAGTTAATATATATATATATATATATAGTTTGGCTGGTATATATGCATGTGCCGTTAGGTGACTTCTACTTCTTGGGTGGTAGCAACTTTTGGGGCTTAGACAAAGATATGAAAACAAAAGAAAAGTTTAAAAAGAAAAGAAAGTCAAAGTATATTGCTCCCCCTTCCCTTTTTCTCTATGTTATTAATGTTAATAATATTAATTGTCGTTTATGACAACAATCATGGACCCAGGATGCAGTAATTGACAGGCTTTTGGTGGGAAAATAGTGCCATTGCACAGTACTAATCCTAATTCTTCGCAGAGACCACTCATAAGACATGAATATTATACTATCTCCTGAAATAAAGAGTACACGAAAATATTTGGCAAAAAAAAAAAAAAAGAGTACACGAAAATAGAATATCGAGAGTCCCAACTCTAAATATACTAGTGCAGTTTTAGGATACAGTCGAGGATGCTACTGTATGATTTAAAGTGGGTCCAATTAATTAAGAACGTCGCCGCTCTCTAGGTAGGATTTAAATTAAATCTGCCCTTGAGGAATAATAACTCAACTTTATTACTTATTAATTAATGAAGCTTAAAAATTTGTTCCCATAATTTACCCGGATTTTCAATTTGGTCCTTCATATCATAGTTAGGATTTTTTTTTTAAAAATATCATGCCTGAAAATTTGTCTTTGTGTATGCAATTAGTCCTCGGATCTTGTAAGCTCTTTTTTTAAAAACACTTTTTTGAAAAAGTACTTTTTGAAAAATCACTTTCTTGTAAAAGTATTTTTTTAAAAAGCAATTTTCGAAAAATCACTTTCTTGTATAAGCGCTTTTTAAAAGTAATTTTCGAAAAATAACTTTTTTTAAAAGCACTTTATGGAAAAAGTACCTTTTAAAAATCACTTTCTTG
>QFDD01115275.1:0-10392 GCA_006871305.1 Vachellia collinsii
TGACAAGAGAGAAAAAGGTGGGAAGTGTCTGATTTGACAGAGATTATTACTTGGTATTGATTGTACACCAGTCAATAATGTGCCGCATTCATTTTATTAATTGTACATAAGGTTCAAATGTGTGTGCGCGTGTGTGTGACTTATGTATTCCTCCTGTCTCTGCCTAAGGAGGGACAGAGTCTTTATATCCATCAGAATAACATGCTCTGGTCCCAGTTTGGATATCTTGAAATCCATAGGCAAATAAGTGGAGCATTCTCCTCTGTGTGCACACTCCAAGAATCTTATAGGTGAAGAGAAAGGGACGTATATCAGAAATGGTAAAAACCAGTGAGACCACTAAGAGTGATAGAAATTTCCAAAAGCATGTTTAAGAAGACAGTGATAATGACCTTTGTATTATTATAAGCAATTATATATGTTTTGACATGTATTAGATTCTCTAAAATCAGTCACTTGGTTCATGATTTATAAACAATATGGAGAGATTAAAGTCCTAAGAGTTACTACACACACACACACACACACACATCACTGAAACATATTGAGTGGTTTCTGGATAGAATGTGACACAAATAATTAGTTTCGGTTTTGCAGAACAAGAATGTTGCAGAAGAGGTTGATAAGGACGACACTGAGTGGTGCATCGCAGATAATATTCCGCTTGCGTCAAGGGAATATTTGTGGTTGGTTCTTATTACCAATCCAATGAAACACAAAAATTTGGAACATTTTTCATTCCTTTTTTGTTTTGGCGGGTTGGGAGGGTGAAAATTTGGACCGTTCAAGACTTTTAGCTGGTTGGCGGCAGAAAAAAAATCGATTTTTGTTTTTGTGGATCGGGTCTCTGAGGTCCAATAACAATTTTTGGCAAAATCATTGTGATCTTATGAGCAATAGTGTTAGGTCTAACGGAAACAATCAATCCCTCATAATGTAACCCACCAACGTTTAAATCTTCATTGAGAAATATACCTACATCTTATACTTAACATTGCTGAAATCAAAATTACTTTCAATAGAAGGACACCTATATAATCAGCACCAACAAAAAAAAAAAAACAAAGTGACCTGATCAATTTCAAGTTTCCACTCTAAACCGGTTTGATCTCAATTGTAATATTAGTCCCTAAATGTTTTGCATAATTAATTAGTAGATATTAAAAAAATTAGTTAAATTTGGTATAATAAATATGTATTGATTTTTTAAAAATATCTTTTCTAGTTGTGTTATAACTGCCCCATGATAAAAATTCCTTACTATATATAATCATGCAAGATATTTTGAGGGAAAAAAATTCTAAGTTTAGCAAAGTGACATGCTCCTAATATTCAGGACATGAGGTTAGAATATATAAATTATGTGAATAAACACCAACAACCCTTCAGATAGTGAATAAAATATCTTACAATGGAGTAAACAGAAGCAGAACATACAGCGATGTGAATGTTCTCACTGTCATACGAAACTGGCATGGAGACGAAAACTGAGAAGCATCTGAAGCATAAATAAAAGTTTAACCCATCATTCACCTAGAAGAATTGGATCAAAGAACCATATAATTAATTAGATACATAAAACAACATCTTACATCAAATGGCGCAAGTTACCAATAATTACAACCACTAATTTATCTGAAAATTAAAAGCATGAGATAGAAAGAGAAAAAAAGATGACTACTTCAGCCTGGACCAAGTAGATAAAAAGCCCAGCATCAAAGAGAAAACCTTAGCTTCCCCCTTTTACCTTTTAAGTGAAAAACAAGGGCAATGCACCCGAAAACCCTATAATTATGACACCATCATCACATGACCCAAAAAACAGATGATTCCTTGTAATTATGGCACCATCATATGGTCAAAAGCAGCTCCAGCTTGCAGGCCAGGAACCCGACCCCCTCCGACATTCAAAAGCAATTGTTGCAGCCACCTCCTGGTTGTTGGGTCTTCCTGCAAAATGATAAAGAGACGTCAAATGGATTCAAACTTCAAAAACATTAATCATCTTATATAAGCAAATGGAAAATCTTAAGCTCTGAAACTACTCAGGAGCAAAGGGTGGAGCTTGGTCAAAATGCGTGGCTTTATTAATAATAAAATAAAAATTTATGGGTTTTTCTAGCGGCACTCACCCGAAGGCAGCCATTGAAAGTAGCATCTCTCAACATGTCTGGCAGACAGCTTCGTAAAGCATCACAAGCCCTGATCCCAGATCAGAGAAAGTAACTTAAAAAGAAGTGAAAGGAGGTGGCACAAGGAATGTGAGTTAAAGTCACTATTAATCTATCAAACCAACCTTGGATTATCTGACAGGCGGAGATAACATCTAATGATATGTTTCAACAGACGAGATGACGGTTGCTCTGCAAGAGCTCCTACCATGTTTGCCAAAACTCTACCTACTGCAAAAAACCGCTCTGCTGTAGTGCATATATAATCTAATCCCACATCATCCAATAGAATCTTCTGGACTATAAATGTCGCAACCTGGCAATAGGATGTATTTCATTAGGACAATCATATATAATGTCATTTACGAAACATCAAATGTTCCAAGTGCAACAATAACAAGTTGCAGTTTCACATCATTCATAATAAATCAGATAACTGAGAATCTAAGTCATTGATCAGCTCATGGAACAGTAATGGTCCTTGGGCCCAAAAGCAAGATCCAGGGAACTAAACTGTTTTTGACAATTCACTGCCCATTTCCATGGTGCGCAGGCAGAGAGGAATTATCTCTGTTGAAAGAAGGAAGCTTATAACTTCTGTATCATCAACCTGAAGATTAAATAAGAAACAAGAGGTTATTACAAAGGCCAAGGTAAAAAAAAATCAAAATCCCACAAAGATAATATTGTCAGCAAGTGTAAAAAAGAGTTGATAGACTCGAACTTCAGTTTAATCGCTGAGAATGAATACTCATCAAAACAAATCAAATCTGTGACAACGATTCCCCAATCTATTAAAGACTGTTTTTGCATAATTGCAAATTGTGTGACAAAGTGCATATAATCAGCAAGTATGAATTACCTTCACCAAGGCACCAATGACACCAAGACTGGTAAGCCTCAAATACTCAAATGGTCTTGACTTGCTTGTTGTATTAAGGAAGGGATATAGGTATAGAGGTATATGAGCTGTAGAAGGGAATGTAAGTGCAACGAATTATATGAGTTAAGAGCATGAAAGTTAGACACACTAAGACATAAAGATCTCATCTTTGAATGAGGAAAAACAAACAGAGACACGTAGTAATCCCAAAATATTCAATATATAGTAAAGTAATGCCTTCAGTTTGACCCAAAACTTCTAGCTACAGATGCTTGGGAAGGTACAAGTATTGTGAGTTAAAGGCGTTGACAACCAAGAGGAGTAGGCATGACAGAAAAGAAATCAGATATAGTGACCTTTAAATTTGTTGGGCAAAGGAACTCTATTTGGAAGCAAGAAAATAGAAATAGCAGGTTCTGGAAGAGTGGAAATAAAGGGCTTCAATGACTGGGCAAAGAAACTCTATTTGAAAGCAAGAAAATAGAAATAGTTGGAAGAGTGGAAGTAAAGGGCTTCAATGTTGGGGAAAAGCAAATGCAGCGTACATTAGTTGCAAATATGATTAGCCTACATGATTCATTTTGCTTAGTGATAATAGTTTTTACGCACAACAAGTGGACCTTCCAGGAAGACATCATGCCAAGATGACAGGTGCAACAACCAAAGCAAGTTGAAAATGCTTCAAATGTCAGGGAAAATTGACGTTACCATTGAGGAATAACATCCTTGTATCTGGATGAGAAGCCACACACTGTAAGAAAAACGTCAGAACACAAAGCCTTAGTAGTAAGATTTTTCCTTCCTTTCTCTCTCTCCTTTTTACTTTAAAAGACAATGTCTCGAATCCCAAAATACGAAATGATATAGTTTCATTTTGTCTATTTTCAAGGCATCATCTGAATCTTCCAGTAAAATACAGCACACAGGAAACTAAAGTTGACAAGACAAAAACATCTAACCTGAAGAAGAGCAAGAGCATTGCAAACTCGGTTTGATTGTGCTGGGGTAAGATTAGGTGGTGAAAGAACAGGGTAGATTGAAACTATTTCCTGCGAGAAAAATATTCAAATCCTGGTAAGTGGAGGTAAAACAATTGGCTCCCGGCCATTCAATTAATGAAGAAATTGAAGTGCTTGATAAATCAAGCAATAATATATACGTATATTTAACCATATGATGAAGCATATAGAATACAAACAAAATGTGGAAAATTTCTGAGTTCAATTTAGCAAGTATGCCAACAACAGCATGGTCGAAGTTACCAGCTTTCATGAACATTGCTAGCAGCAGCATAACAAGTATTTTTTGCTAACTTTGAGTAACATTCAGAAAAGACTGTATTAAGTTCAACACAAAATCATGTTTTTTACTATCATTCAATCATCATTTCATCATTCACAATCACTTTACTCAAATTATGAAAATAAAATGTTGGAAACAAGCAGTAAAAGCTGCGCATAAAAGGGAAGACCAGAAAGTAAGCATCGCCAGAGGAGATAATTTTTGGTAAGCTCAAAAACTATTAAGTTCAAAGCAAGTAGAGGTTTAGAAGAAGGATTGATGCACATAAGCTAATAGAAAAGAATGTTTAATGCAAGAAAAATAGCATACCTGTAAAAGTGCTGCAATAGTACCAAAAGAATTCCAAAGTAACGGAGCAAGATCTTGAAACAGCTCTCTTTTCTAAAAGAAATAATGGAGAAAAACATTAATGAGATTACTGTGCAAAAGCAGCAGCAGTAACAACATAACGTGCCCACAAAACATGAATCAAATCATGAGATTCTCCTATCCTTTCTTTCACCAATTAAAGGCACATACTTATAATGTAAATACTTCCCACATTACCCAATCCAACAGTCAGTATGAAAAACAAAATAACCCTACAACTCAGAACTCGGAAGGTGGTAACCAGCATTTAAATGGTTGCGTAGTGCATTATTGTGTCTTCTAACACACTGTTCTGTACATTTTTAAGCAGCCAAAAACCAGTACCAAAAGTTTATAACATCATATTTGTGACTCTGCTTATCTCTGGATGCTACGTAAATCCAAAGTTAATGGTTCAAACGAGCTTGGGTAGCCAGATTCAGCTACGGCAAAATATAACAATTAAGTGAAGCTGAATACACAATCAGAAACCGATGATTACAAGCAACCTCAAACCCAAGGCTCATAGAGAGATTGTGGTCGCCTCTATATACAAATAAAATAAACTACTTTCATTTTTCAGTCGGCAACCATGAGGACTAGTTGCATTACCAGTGCAAGGGGAACAAAGATTATCCATGATACAAGAAAGAGAGCTTCAACACTTAAAGACAGGTTAAAGAGAATTAGATTGTCAGAAAACTAGGATTCTTGCATTATCAGCAGCAAAAGAAATGAATAACATAAAAAAATATTCAATCTCAGTTTGCATAAAATAACATTTCTAGGAGAACCCTAATCACAAGTCAAAATCTGGGTGCAATTTTCGAAGAGCAAGAGTCTCATCCCAATGAAGCAACTTCACCCAGAGAGAAAACAATGAAAGAAATACGAAAACAAAATTCAAACATCCCCAATTAACTGAAATCTATAAAATTGCACTCCATCAACATCATTTCTTTTATCATTTGGCGTCCATGACAAGAATACCAACCTCTAATCTTGATTAGCAAAGAAAATGTTAATTTAGCATACTAAAGGAGGAGTAGCTACCTTAGAGAGTTCCAAGAGAGCATTTTCTCGGAGATCGGGGTTGCTCAGTTCGAGGACAAGGTGCTCTGCGGACGCCAGCTTACGTTCCTTGTTGACCTGAGTAGCGGCGGCGTTCTGGGCGGAGGCACCGGGAGCTCCGAACGGCGCATTCATGGAGAGCGACTGCGGCAAATTCGCCATCGAGAATCTGCAAATTTCCTTCCTTTCACTATCCTTCGATCGCTCTTCCTAAGTAGGAATCAAAATAACCCAGAGCTCGACGGTTTCAAACGACGTGGTGCCACGTGCTTTACATGCGCGTGATTACAAGAGCCAGAGTCTATTGTTGGGCCTGACCAAATTGAGGATGCTACTGATTGGTTTGGGCTACCTGGGCCTGGGCTTAGGCCACCAAATATGGGTAAAAGAGTAGTTCAATTCACTGTTATATTTTTGAATAAATAGAGAAAAATGAAAGAAAATTTTATATTTTATAATTTTAAGAATTAAATCAAAATATTCAGGAAAAAAAATTCATAAACGAATAATTTTTTTTAGTTATTTATTTGCATGAGAATTAAAATGAAAAATGGTGCAAGAAAGATAAAGATACTACGTGATTAATTAGTTTGTCTAATCATTTAAAATTACAAGAAAAACTATTTATCATTTAACCATTTTTCATCGTATGCAAAAACTGGAATTGCTGGACTCAAATCAAATCATCTAGTAGAAAGAAGTTTCTTCCAATATGCATTTCTCTTGGGCTTCTTCTTAAATTACGACGAGGAGTGATGATAAATTTCAATGCAATAAATAACATATTTATACTCTTTACTTATCATTGGATGGGAATTTTGGGTAATTAAATCCAATCCTTGTAATTCCACACTCTTTTAATCTTATTTATAATACACTTCCAACTTATTTCATATAGATTAAGAAAAACCTTAAATTTTATTAATTCTACTTTAAAATTTAACAACATTTGAATTTTTTCACCACATCACATTGAAACAAAGTCAGCAAATTAAAAAGTATGGGTTAAAGTTCACGACTAAATAAAACATTCTCTGTATATCTTATAAATAGGGCTAAATAAATTTTAACATATGAGGCCCCTGGCATAGAAAGAGGCTATATGCTTGCAATCTGTTTCTAGATTTTCTCAGTGAAAGAGGCTATATGCTTGCAATCTGTTTCTAGAATTTTTCACCGAGTTTTTTTCCTTCCTCACTCACAATATTTTCAAGGGAGAATTAAGGAAAAGTTTCTCATTAAGAAATTAATTGTAAAATAGAACCTTTCATATATATGTAACTGAACTTTCACAATATGCAATTGAGCTTCCATGTAATGTGCAACTGAGTTTTCACGTATGTAATTGGACTTCAACATATATAACTAAGTTTTCACATGTGCAATTAAACAAGTTTCATTCTCCAATTAATTCCTTAATGGGGATTTTCCTCCAATCTTTCCTATTTTTAATACGTCTTTCAATTTTCATCTGATTTTCAAGAAGGGTGAAAAAGGAATCTACAAGAATTTGAGAGTGAAGAGTGGATGGTTCAAGCTAGTTTTATTTTGTCCTGATTATATTGTTTGGCTCTGCCACATGTGTTTGTGTTAACAAACAGAGAATGGCTTAATATTTTTTTTTTGTTGAGGAAACTCCAAAGTACATAAATTCCACTTTAATGGCTTCACACTCTCGATGGTTATTTATAATTTGAAGAAAGAAAAAAATAAAGACAATTGTGTTTAGATTGAGTGGAAATAGTTAGTGCTCAACAACACATAATGAATCAATATTTAAATCTTCACTGAAAAAGACTCTCATAATTAATACTTGATAATACCTCAAATAAAAATGATACATATTGGGAAAAAGGAAAACAAAGACAAAAACATACTAGTGGCATGTAATTTAGTACCTCATGTATAGAGTTGGGAATTTAGATCAACTTGGCCTATTTAGACTCGAGTATTAAATCCATACTAATTTCTAAAGCCCGGCCCACTGGCTTTAGCCCCGTTTGATTTTTTTTTTTTTAACAGCATTTTACACACCAACGCCCCTCACTCCTAACTTATACCCCATTTCATTAATGTCGTTATATTACTGAACCTCTATTATGCAATCATGTTCCTGAATTCTGATGAGCATGTAAGTGGTGGAGGAGGAGAAAGAAATAAATTTTACAAACAAAATTTCAATCTAATATAATAACTTTTCTTTCTTTGTTCATACTACATTAATTAATGAATGTAGCATCGAACAATGCAAGCTGAGAGCGTTTGAACATAAAAAAATGAAGAATCCAAGAGGTGCCCAAATGTTAGTGATAGACGCATAGCTCTGTGCACATCACAATCTCTCCTGTTTGGCCTATCAGATTTGAATTGAATTCCTTTACCTTTTTAGGTTCCCCCTCACCTGTGCACTTCCCATTTCATATCCTTTCCCTCACAGCAAACAAACAAACACTCTGATGATTAACATCGAGCATTTACCATGATCAGTTTCTTTGAGTTTAACAAGTACTCTCTTTCCCATAAGATCTCTATTCTTGTATTTAGAACAACAAATGCATATATTGATTGTGTGCTTAAAAGTTATATGTTAAAAAAAAAAATTAATTGATGAGTTTAAATATGTCGGTCCTTTTAAATCTGCGGGCTTAACATGTTGGTCCTTTTAAATCCATGGCCTAGTAGGGCTGGCCTTATAGGGTTTGATTTCTTCTAAGAGTTCAAAAATACAGGCCCAACTCTCCATTTAAACTGGCTTAATCGAGTTCGGCCTGTTTCCCGGCTTTACTCCTATGCAAGAAAATGAAAATGAAGAGTAAGAACTTGCTAGGTTGAGTTGATATAAAATATTCCTCACATCCTAAATATAAAAGTTAATTAGTGATTGGTTTTAGTATTAAATACAAGATATCAATTCATTTTACATAACGTATTTATCATTTTTCCATAAACCATCAGCTACTCATACTATCAAAAATGGTGGTGAATACAGGTTCTTTTTTTTTAAAAAAAAAAAAAACTATTCCTTTTAACCCTTTCTATGTATTACTTTCAAAATTTTCACCGAGATTAAAAAAAACACCTAAGACTCACTGACTCTAAATTAACAAAGTTTTCAACTTTGCCCTTAAAAGTATTCCATTACTTTTAGAATAAGAAACTAGTCTCTTTTCCGTGGTCTCGTCTCTTTTTTAATCAAGGGTTGAAATATTCACTTGCAATATTTTGCGTCAGTGAGGAAAATGATAAATCTAATTAACTGCATGATTTGGTCAAATCAAGTTATGTTTAATTTAATTAATATTTATCAAATATGTTTAACAATATATATATATATATACAGGTCTTCCTTGATCGAAGAGTGGTGCATGTGACAGACCCCACTTTGCAGGAAAATTGTAACAGTTTTTCTATGAGCTGCATGTGATTTTGTGATTAGCAGATTCCAACGAAAAGCCCTTTGGCTTCTTTTGCCCCGATAAGTTATGGGATTCCTTCATTGCTCAGTAATATTTTAATGCAGCCGCCATGCATTAATGTGGCTTTTGCTTGTGAAAGTAAAAAGTATACAATATTTTATTTCATATATCCTCAAAAGTATAGTGCCTATTACTATTAATTAACGCAATCTTCTTTACTTCTTGTACATATTTCATATATATATATTTCTTTTTTTTTAAAAAAACTGTAAGTTGTAAAAACTGCTATAACCTTTAAGTTGTTTACTCTTGTAATGCTATCATTTTGTTCTTTCTCAAAAAAAAAAAAAACTAAAACATATATAAACTGAGAAACTGATCGGGCTTATTCATAAATTGCCTTGCTGATCATCGAACTTGAATCAGAATAAATTATGAGTTTATGATATTCAAGCCTTCTCTACAAATAATACACACGAAAAATGAACATAAATACATCTAGCCTTGATTGAACAAAAAAAAACCCAACAAACTGGTAATTAAACCAGAAACAAAAACATCACAGGCCCATATCTATATATATGACTTATTAGAAATTCCAATAACATAATATTACTGCTCTTTATTAGGGAAGCATGTATAAAAGCACGTACGTACGTATGGCAATAGCAATATAATTGATGATACTTTGTATGTATAAGATTTAATCAACCACCAAAATGTGGCTTATTCTCTTGATTGTCGTATGTATTGTGATTGAACAATATAATTAAAATTAATTAATTAATAATAATGAAGAATTTAATCTCCTCTCCGTGACTATTAGGCATAATTGCACATGCCATAGACACAGAATTCACCTTTGTCACACCTGTGGTTGCAAGCTCCACAGTGCCTCTTATCAAAAGCCAACTCAACACACTGCCCTCTGCAACACGTCTGAGTGAACTTGCACTTGTTCTTGCATGCTCCACAGTTCTTATCGTCGTATTGCAGGTCCACACACTTGTTGTTGCAGCACGTTGAGTTCTTATAATTCCCATCTAAATAGTAGCAGACCTCGTTGTCCTTTCTGCAGTGATCGGCGGCGTTAGGGTTTCTGGCCGTGTAGCCGCCGTTGTTCGCCGCCAGGAACCGGCTTACCTTCTTGGAAGGCAAGGCTATGCCCATTTTGCTGTCCTCGTCATCGTATGAAGAGTTT
>QFDD01115277.1:0-10460 GCA_006871305.1 Vachellia collinsii
GGTATTGTGAACGAGTTTGGAGATACCGTAACATTCTGATAAATTTTTTCTGAAATGTAGTATATAGATAATTTTTATTACAGTAAAAAAACCTGCTTTAAGCAAGCGAAGTTAGCTCCAACACTGCACACAACCAAACATATCTCTCATTGTGCATTTCCTTTCTTTTTTTTTTTTTTGCCATGATATTAGCCAAACAAGTACAAAACTCACATGACAAAAAAGAAAGAAAGATATTTTAGTCACTGACTGACATAGTATTGTGAATGTGGCAAGCCACTGACTTTAGATTCCCATAAAATTTTTCCTCTTCGTTCGTTTCTGGGGTATATTTCATGTATCAAGAATTGTTTACTAACATTAAGAAGGTGACATTATTGAATTGAATTGGAGTACGGACACTGAATTGGAACTCGAACATTTATCTGAAGCCATATACCCAAGCATTGCGCTCCAAACTTCGAAAGAGGACAAGAAGAGAAATAATGATATGAAGACAACATGCATGTGAGAGCCATGGTGAGACGAGCCTAGCCCCTGACAAATTTGAAAAAGAGAGGAGGGTCAGGTTGCAAATGCACCCCCACTATCCCTAAATTCTCAATCCATTTTCTTGGGACTATGCCCATAAACTTTGTTTCTGGCTGTACAGTACACTTGTCATGAAAATCTAACACTCATTATACAAAAATAATAGAAGGTAAATGTATAAATTTAACAATGAAGTTGTTAATTAGAAACACTCAGTACAATTACTTTTTTAAAGATACAAATTTAGTAATGATTAATTACTAATAGTGTAAATAAATTATGTGATCAATTTATATTTACTGTTATCTTTCATTTTTCATTTTATTTTATTTTTGTGGAGGCATGACATTTTTAGTCATCTTTCACTGTCAGCTTGTGAGTCCCACAGACCCAGATAACTTCGATTCTCAGAAATGAGGACCCTTTTTGAAGTCATGACAACGAACTTCTCCGGCTAGTTTTTGCAGCTTTGCCATTCCTACCACTTCCACCCACTACTTTTTCGGGTAAGCTTACATTAAGCTTAACCTGCCTCTTGTTATGCTTTACGCTTTTTTCCTATATGCATTTGTATTTATTTTTTAACTTGCAAGTAAATTCATGAAATTTCTTCTTACTTTAAGCTTCAACTTGCATGGTTCTTTTAATGGATTTTCTGACGAACTCAACCTCCGTGGATCTGATGTTTCTTACTTCGATTCTGATTCTGAGGACTAGCAGCTGAGAATTTTCTGCATTTGTACCTTAGTCCAACTCGTAAACTCAGTTTCTATGCTCAATGCAAATCATTTTCTGAAAGGCGGGGGGTTTCGTTCTTACTTCATTTTCAACCTTCAAATACTATGCATGGTTGCTTTAGTGTCCAAGTCTTAGATAAATTCTCAAATGCTGCGTCTCGTTTAGCCAACTCACTGTAGTTCTCGCTTGATTTTCACGGTTTCATCCCTTTCTTCTCACTCGAGTCAGTTGAAGCACACTCAGCCACACACGAACGGTACTCCATCGCAATTTTCTAGTTTTCTGTATTGCATTCTCCTGATTTCTGTTATCTTTGAAACGTGATCGTCCATCCTGATTTCCTGCACTTAATCTGTTTCACTTCAGAGGGCTTGTGATTTCACACATCTCATAACATTGAAGTTTGAAGTGGCAGATTCATCAATACAGGAGTCACCATATCTGCAGCAATGGTTCTAGGGTTGAGAGGAAAGAACAGGAGAAGTGCCACTGTTCAAGTTGATTACCTGGTTCATATACAGGAGATCAAACCTTGGCCACCCACTCAATCCCTCAGATCCCTTCGTTCTGTATTGATACAATGGGGAAATGGTGAACGCAGTTCAGGTTCTACCAACATTGTTGTCCCCTCTTTTGGTTCTGTTGTCGGTGAAGGGAAAATTGAATTTAACGAGT
Organism: Vachellia collinsii; assembly: GCA_006871305.1. NCBI lineage: Eukaryota > Viridiplantae > Streptophyta > Magnoliopsida > Fabales > Fabaceae > Vachellia > Vachellia collinsii. The sequence continues at coordinate 1,945 of QFDD01115277.1, forward strand.
CATTTAATCTTCCTGTTACTCTGTTGAGGGATATATCTGTCAGAGGCGGTAATGCTGACGTGTTCCAAAAGAATTGTTTAGAGTTTAACTTGTATGAGCCTCGGAGAGATAAGGCCATTAAAGGTCAGTTATTGGGAACTGCTGTCATAGATTTGGCGGATTATGGTTTGCTCAAAGAGACTTTGAGCACTAGTGCTCCATTGAACTGCAAGAGAAACTACAGAAACACAGATCAGCCACTTTTGTTCATTAAAATTCAGCCTGTTGAAAAGGATCAAAGTAGCTCCTCTTTAAAGGATAGGTCATCAAAAGCTGTGTCAAAGGAAAACAGTGTTGGTGACTCTGTCTTGGAATTGATGAATGAAGAATACACTGAGGAGGCTGAGATTGCCTCTTTTACTGATGATGATATTTCCTCACATTCATCTGTGGCTGCAGTTACTTCTGCTCTTGAGTCCAATGGAAATATAAATCCTGAACTTCAAGAGGTACCGTTGTTTTCTCCTATTCCTTCCTTGTATTGTAGAAGCATCTACTCTACTTTTATTGTAACTGTGTTAATATTGATGCGTGTGAATCATCTATTTGCATAGGCCACAGGTCTCATGTAGGACTTTATGCGTCACTTCAACTGCTTTCCTCTTCATGAACCTACTTCATATTAATGCAACTTTTAGATGCTTTGTGTTGGAGAGGGATTAGAAACCTCTACTGCATGACAGCATCTCTGTTCTTCTGAATTCTACTGCATGGCATAATAATGCAGTCTGCTTGTTGGTTGAATCTTAGATTACCACAAACCTCATCATACCATATTATTTGATATGATACTTGTAACCAAATCGCAGAATGGATCTACTCAAAACACAGGTAGGAATGATAAGAAGCATATACTGGCTTCAGAAACAAGGATGGAAAAGTTGAATGTAATACCACAAGATACATTTAAGAAGCTGGAGAGGAGTTCAACACACACTTCGTCTGTGGATGTATCATCTGATCTTGGGAGTCAACTAAATGATCAAACTTCTATTAGTTCTCATCATAGTTCATTGACATCCCAAAAGCATGTTGTTTCTTCAATTATTCATCGTTCTTCCCCATCTTTGGCTCTTGACAATTTAGATGAAAATCCTAAGACCAAGACTGACAGCAGTTACTATGAGCATTTGAATCAGGATGTTCAAATAAATGCTGATACAAGTAGAACTATACCTAAAGATGCTCAATTAAAGCGCAATGAATACACTTCTCATGGTTATCCTAGCAACACAGCATCTCCAGATAGTAATCACTATATGGGAAAGAATCTCAGCACTGCAAACAAGGATGGTCCTGAAATCAAAGGAAAACTTTATAAGGGATGGGAGGAAGCTGAAAATTATCATGTGGAAGGCATAAGTGATGAATTTCACTGTAGTTCCGCTGAGGATAAACATGGAAATAAAATTTCTAATTTGTATCAGCAATACCATGTGACAGATGAACAATCTGTAACCGACGGTGCAAAAGATCAAATCCCATTGAGCACAAGTGCATATACTTTAGATGGGACAAATATTGATTTGAAAGGCAATGGTCTGGAAAGTGAAAGATTAAAGCATGTAAAGTCTGTGAGATTTCCTACAGACTCAACATTGAGTACTGGACTACCAGGCAATAATCATCATGCTGAAGTAAAGGACGCTGCCAAGGTTGGAGAAGTGCAAAATAATGGAGGAAATACCAGAGTCAATGACAAAAAAGATGCCAAGGTTTATCTAAAGGAAGCAAGGAGTTCAATTTCAGACCGCAAATTCAATATTTTGGAAAGCAAGATAAAGATGCTTGAAGGAGAGTTAAGAGAAGCTGCAGCTATAGAGGTTGCTCTATATTCTGTAGTTGCTGAGCACGGAAGTTCCATGAATAAGATATATGCCCCAGCTCGGCGCCTGTCTAGGCTGTATCTTCATGCTTGTAAAGAAAATCTTCAAGCAAGAAGGGCTGGGGCTGCTAAAAGTGCTGTTTCTGGACTCGTACTTGTTGCAAAGGCGTGTGGAAATGATGTCCCAAGGTATATCTGAGCTAAACATATTTTCTATTGCATGTAGTTTTAAGCATTTTCCACCAACCTGTTGAAATTTGTGCTAACACTGAGACTTGGTGGGCAGGAACCAAGGCTAAGAACTGATCATCATCTACTTCTTTCAATTTATAATGTTACTGAATATATTCATAAATACTGAAAACAGAAAATAAACTATCATTAATAACTAATTCTCTGGATGATGAATGATTATCTAATATCATTTGTCCTTTAACACATCATATCATCAATTAAGTTACAATTTTGATTTATTCTGTAGTTTAAGCTTCAAAACTAATTGCATCATCATAAGAAGTTACAGGTCAGTAAAAATTTGGCTTTGATCAGCAAACTGAGAAAACAAGAGGCTTCTACAGCTTAAAGAAAGCTTCCTTCATTATTTGCTGAGCTTGCCCAGATGGCTGTGTCAACATACTTACAAAATGAGACTTGCCTTAATCTAAACTTCAAAAATAATAAGATATAAGACCAAAGGTGAATGAAGTAGATATCTTGCTAACGGTCCTATCTAATGGGTCAGAGTAGTGGTCAGAGGTTGATGAAGTGATATTTTGCCAATTTTTTTCTTTTTTTTCTTTGTACCAAATATTTTGCCAACTCTGTGCTACATGAGCGAAACTATATTTTCATCATAAGCTCTGCCAGCTGATTGACCTCTGGCATCAAACTACAGGTTGACATTTTGGTTGTCTAATTCTATCGTGTTGAGAACAATTATATGCCAAACCACCAAAAAAGTGGCGCCCTCTGTTAGTGCTGGACCTAGTGTAAAAAGGCAAAGCGGGGGAGAGGGGAATGACAACATAAGTCCCTCATTGCGATGGAAGGGATCCTCTCCCAGAAGAAATGAAAATACCACTGTTGAGCAAGGAGGTTTTGGTAACTGGGACGACCCCCTTGTATACACATCAGCACTGGAAAAGGTAGAAGCTTGGATCTTCTCTCGCATTGTGGAATCTATATGGTGGCTGGTAATCCTTTAACTATTTTCTCCTTCTGAACAGTCCTAAAGCAGCATATTAGAGCTGGTTAAATATTACAAAGTTCTATTGGTATCTGATCTGAATTCTTCCTGGTCTATATCCAGACTATGACTCCACACATGCAACATGTTGATGCAAAGGTCACCAAAAAGGGTGTGGGCTCTTCCTCATGGAAAACATTTGGAAAGTTGTCTAGCTCATTTGGTCAAGAACAGGGGAAGTTTTCACAAGATATTTGGAAGAATGCTTTTAGGGAAGCCTATGAAAAGCTATGTCCTATTCGAGCTGGAGGGCATGAGTGTGGCTGTTTGCCAGTGCTGTCTAGATTGGTTAGTACAAATTTTTTTCCCTCTTCTGTGGTGTCAAAATGTACTTGTATTGTGTTCTCTTTTTGGTTTGTTACTGTTCCTGATTTCAAAATTCTCCTTTTTCTATGGGATTTAGTACCAGAGATTCCTGGTAACAAGTGAATCTTTAATAGAAATTGCAGTGTAAAATCTATAGTTTGTGATAATGGCGGTTATGAGGGTTGCCTCTTTTATATCTGGTCCAATCTTTGATTCGCTTGAATCAGGGTGTTTGAGTTGCAAGGTACCTTCATTCTTATGATTTGTGCAAATTGCTTAATATGTAATTAAGCACAGAGCTCCTGACCTGCAGATGTCTGTTTTAGATAAAAAATCAATTGATAATTTTCTTTTAATATGCAATTTAGTTAGTTGTTTTGGTTGATAAAAACTCTTCCTTGCCTTTATCATGACATAAAAATGCTTTGCTTTTGCTAAATCTAGATAATGGAGCAATGTGTGGCAAGATTAGATGTGGCCATGTTCAATGCAATTCTTCGTGAATCTGCTGATGAAATGCCAACTGATCCTACATCTGATCCAATTAGTGATCCCAATGTTCTTCCAATAGCCATTGGAAAATCAAGCTTTGGAGCCGGCGTGCAGCTAAAAACCATGGTATATTTCTCATGCCTTTGCATGAATTCCAATATCAGGCCATTCGCCAATGACTTCACATAAACCTAAAAATACGAGTTCTATTCATGCTTTTCTTTCTGCAGATAATTTTATTCATCTTGAGTGTGGCTCTAATAGTAGACCAAAAGTATAGCTTATGAGAGGGCTGTATATAGATATTCCATATAATGTTGTGGGCTGTACTGTTCTTTTGACTTACCAGATTGGGGATTGGTCTAGATGGCTTACCGACCTATTTGGTATTGATGATGATGATTCACTTCAAGAAAACCCTGAATCAGCTAATAATGATGGGAGACAATATGCACCTTGCAAATCCTTCCATCTTCTTAATGCGTTAAGTGAACTCTTGATGCTTCCTAAGGATCTGCTACTGGGTACATCTGCGAGGAAAGAGGTTTGGTGATGAACTTGAGATGTTTCTAGTTTTCTCCATTCACTTGTTGCAAACTCGGTCATGTTCAAAGGAATTTTGTTTGTGAAGGTATGCCCTATGTTTAGCGCACCAGTAATCAAGAGGGTTTTAAACAATTTTTCCCCTGATGAGTTTTGCCCTGATCCAATTCCAACTGCTGTTTTTGAAGCTTTGGATTCAGAGGTTAGATATAAAAATATGCACTCGCTTTCTTGATAATTTCACTTACATGTCGCCATAAATTTCCTCCTCACTGTAAAGTGTACTTCATGAAATTTGCTTGTTGGTTCACATAAGCACAGGCAACCTATTGTAATTCCGCTCCTCGTATTCATTGGCTAATTTGGAAGCTTGGAAAGCCTAGGAGAGATGCTCAGTGTAACAGATGCCTGCGTTAGATATTGAGTTACCCTCTCTGATCATAAATATAAATAAAAACTCTCGTAGTTGTAGTATAAATTAAGCTACAAATTAGAGCTTATATTTACCACTGAAAGGAGTATTCGGCATCCTAAATTTCGTTTAGAATGGGCCAATAATTACATGGAATATGTTTGAAATCTCTCATTTTTTGTCTTTTTTTATTCTCCACAGGATGATCTCGAGGATGGTGGGGAGTGCGTCAAAAGCTACCCATGCATTGCGACTCCCATATTCTATATACCCCCCTCAGCATCTTCCATAGCAAGCATAATTGGGGAGGTTGGAAGCGAAACTAAGCTGAGAAGAAGTAGATCTTCACTTCTCAGAAAGGCATACGCCAGCGATGATGAGCTCGATGAATTGAGCTCTCCCCTATCACTGATATCTAACGATGGCTTCATGTCTAAAGCACATGCTACAAAATCCAACTGGAAGTCGAAAGAAATTCAGAATTCATCTGCTGTCAGATATAAACTCCTCATGGATGTATGGACGAACAGCGAATAGTCTCACAGAAGCTGCAAAGAGATGCTCCTACTCTCTGGCTGCTAACTTTCTGGGATGTCACTTGTACAAAAGAAACGACCATGTCGCCTTTGGCAGATCAGTAATAAATTCATAACATAATGTATATTAATAACTTTCAGACAATCACTACACACAGCTATCCAGCCAAGTACATAGTATAGGGTCATAGAACAGAAATCTGTTACATTGAGGCGTTCTTATCCAATACGCTTGTTTCTTACTTCGTTTAAAAACAGTTTGTCCCCAAATGGAAATGAGTAGGTGGAGGTGGTATGATTTAATTTAAGCGCCACTGAACTCAGCAAAAAAGAAAACGACTGCAAGTCCGACCGGAAGTTGAGGCTTTGACCTAATAGATGGCTAGCATTGTTTATAACTCTAACAATCTAATTAGAAGCAGCCTGAAATAATGGAGCGAAAAATTAAGAACCTGAGTGTGCTCGATAGGATGATATCCGGGACATCTTATCCACTTTGGCTGAAAGTTGTGGCGGCATCAGAATTCAGAGCCCCCTAGAATGGATCTGTAAAGTAATTAATGAACAGCGTCAAAGGGGGAAATACTGGTTCCGCCATTAGGGTTGAGTGGGTGCTTGCGAGATAGCAGACCGGCACAGAACAGTTCAAATCCTTGGAACCCAAAAGCCATCGTCACACGATTATTGGATGGCAATGTAACCCAGAATTAATGAGCTGAAAAGAGGAGCAGAGAAACAGGACAGAAGATAACATGCTCACTTGTAAAATATAGTTGTTATATTCGTACAGGGCCGTATTTCTGCTCTTTTCTTAACTTTAGGCAACATACCGAAGGTAAACACTCTCGAAGTTTTACAAAATAAAAAAGAAAAACGAACAGACAAACAAAACAAAACTTGTGGAAATCATTTAAGAATTTCCGATTAACTCTGGCTCTTATATTCACAAGTACTAGAACGCCGCGAAGGAATATGAACGGTAGCTGGAACATTTATGGCCTATTAGGCAGTCAACTTCTGTGTACAACTATTAGCATTAATGTGCTGAAGATGTAATGCAGCCAGAAGTCCCTGCCAGGATTCTGCAGGTCCACCGGCTAATTCAAAATTAATAAGCTTCTTCTGCTTACAGTAGTAATCTTCCAACGGCTTGCTCTGGAAAAGACAAAAACAAGACTAATAATAAGACATAGTAACTCATGATAGAACCAGATGTAATTGATATACCCAAGTGTAACTTCTAGAAGGGAGGAAATGGTTATTGACTTATTGTCACCTGTTCTCCAAGGTTGATGAAATTTTCTTTACGAAAACTTCCACAATGGGATTTTAACTGTTCATCCTGCAACTGCTCAGATGGAGTCCCGCAGCAGCTCATTCGAACGTGCCCCTGATGAGATGTAAATTTTCCATTTCCTAGATTTTTCTTCGCCGAGTTTTCTTCTGAGCATTTGAAATTCACAACCAAATCAACACGAACAATTTGATCAAGAATCTCCTGTAACAGATAAGCAACTGACAATTACAAATCCAACGAGTCAAACTGTAGGTATGTCGCTTAACTCCTGGGCACGGCATCAGTTACTGGAAAATTAATTCACATGGACAAATAAATAATGTATCATGAGCATTTACATCTTCTGACAACGAATGCAATTAAACTTACAGCTTGAATCCTTGTACGAGGGATTCCATCCAGAATGAAGCCAGTTTCACCTCTTGAATATCCTTCTTCGAGCCTTCTCGACAACAACCCGAAAATTATTTCCTCGGGAACAAGCTTTCTTTCGTTCAGGGCATTCGCTATCTGGAATGGAGAAAGATGCGTCAGATACAAGAGTGTGACATCTATTGGAAGGGGAAACTATTAAATCAACATAGCTGAGCATGTAAGACGAACCTTCAGACTTCATTACTCATTTTCCAATTCATAAAATATTAAACAAAAACAACACCTGAACTTCGTCGATTTTGACACAAGCTCAAGGCGTTTGTGTGTGTGTCTGTGCCTCTCTTCGCACAATGGTTGAACATAAAAGCATCAATCACAAAACCTATGAGGCGATGAAAGCAAAGATAGATAGATGGATAGATTGGGAAAAGAAATCTCCAGGGAATTAGCTTATTCCCCGTTTTACTCATATTAGACGGTTAATTGTTCCCTCTCTAATGCTGTTTCCGCAACTTTCCGGACAATAAAAAAATGCGGCACCATGAATTCTTAATTTACAAGAGATGAAATGACCTGCTGAAAGAGAGCAGAGCGTGGAGTCAGCTCCTGACGAAGAAGACCGCCCATAGAAATATGGGGAACTTCAAGCAGCTTAGAGAGCCTCTCGGCAAAAACGTGCCGTTTGGCCCCCGGCTCCCCGATCATTACCCACTGAACTCCACATTCCGGTGCCCAACCAGCCGAGTCGGCCATGATTCTGGGCCTGCACAGCTCGTACTCATCTTCGTCATCATCATAATCGTACTGGACAGCCAAAGCCGCGGATCCGAAAGCTCGGTTGGAGAGGAATCCAAGGGCTCTGGGCGACGGTGGTGAGACCAGTCTACGAAGGCTGATCACGGCCATTGGCAACGGCGGCGATTGGCAGTAGGGCTTCTGTCTCACACAAGGGGCGAGAAGAGCAAGATACGCAAAGAGGGAGACAAGGATGTGGACACGAGGTTTTAAGAGGGCTCTGGCTCACTCACTAAGAAGTTGGGGGAAGAGCCGTACAAAATCGAATTAATTACGAAAATGCCATGCCAGTCGTGATCATATTAATGAAGAGGGTTCGTGGGAGCGCGCCTCGCGTGAAGTATTGCCAGTTGTCAATTGCTGATTGGCTATTACAAAAGCTCCCCCGTCGGAGATGTTGGAGAATGGAGAGTCTGATTGAAGGCGTGCAATTAGACGGGGAAGAACCTGCTTTTGCTGGCAACAAAAGCAGAAACATGCTTGCTGTTTCTGTCCAGACTCCAGACTAAAGACTAATTTATCTAAATATGAAATCCACTTAATTAATTTTTAAATTATTTTAAAGTATTAATATTTATCATTTTTATTTAAATTAACTAACATACACCTAAATAAATATCTCAATCCCTATAATTTAACTATTTAACACG
>QFDD01115278.1:0-19467 GCA_006871305.1 Vachellia collinsii
TAATTAAGCGTGATATTTTCCTTTATTTTAAATTGTATGGTGGGAACAATTCACTGGAAAATGGGTTGAGGGAGTGTTTTGCGATGCTACAAGCGTAAGCACATGAGGAGCATTAAGCGCGAGTCTGTTTCTCTTTTTTGTTTTCATGTTTTTAAAAATAATTTTTAGGGATAAAAAACAAAAAAAATTATGTGTGGAGGATTGTTTTTAAAAAATTATATTTGAGAATAAACATACATAGACGAAATTTCAATAAGAACTCAAGTTTTTAAATGGAGAAAAAGTTATCAAATGCAGAATAAAAGAGTTTCCCAATTTTCCTAAACAAAAGCTAAAAGAATGCAAAAACAAAAACAAAAAACCATCTAAAGCTTGTTTTTTTTAGAAACAAGTTTCTGTTTTTTTTAAAAAAATCAAAACAACTTATTAAAAAATACTCAAGTAATTTTTTTATTTTTTTGTTTTTAAAAAAACATTTTTAAAAAAATAGAAACAAACGGCCCCTAATTTTTTTGTATCCTCACTTGAACATTACTCTCATCCTCTATTTTTCTAAGGGTCCGTTTGGTACGCAGAATTGGTTTTGGTGGAAATGGATATGGATATGGAAATAGAGATGGAGATGGAATTTAAAAGTATGTTTGGTATGTCTGAGAAATGAATCCTAATTTTTATATGAAAAGACTAAAATACCCTTATTAAAAAATATTTGCTCCTTCCATTTTTTTTTCCATTTCCAACCTCCGACCTCCCTGCTCGGCCGTCACCGTCGCAGATCCGACATCCAGCGAGCACAAACCTTCGACCTCCAGCGAGCATAATTCTCCAACCTCCTTGCTTCCCTGTCACCATAGCAGATCTGATGTCCAGCGAGCACAAACCTTCGACCTCCAGCGAGCATAATTCTCCAACCTCCTTGCTTCCCTGTCACCATAGCAGATCCGATGTCCAGCGAGCACAAACCTTCGACCTCCAGCAAGCATAATTCTCCGACCTCTTTGCTTGCCTGTCATCGTTGTAGATCCAACCTTCAGTGAGCACAAACCTCCGTCGCAGATGAGTCCATTGCAAACCTCAACTCCAGCGAAACAGAGAGAGGATCGTTCGAGAGAGCTGAACCAAGACAGAGAGAAAGCAAGAAGGATGTCGCGGTTGGCAATTCTGTATTTCTCTTGGTAGCAAACCTCCATCGCACATCTGACCTCCAGCGTTTGTGCTTGCTGGAGGTTAGTCGGTTTGAACTTGCACATCCGTCGTCGTCTTGTCACCGGAGGTCCATCGCAGATCTGTCGCCATCGCATCGTTGGAGGTCGGTCGTTTTGTGCTCGCTGGTGGATTGATGTTGATGGAGTTGGGGCTGTATGAAGATGAACAGATGACGGAGAGGGTAAAATCAGAAATCCATGTACCCTTTTAGAATTCCATGGGTCATCACATGGAAATCATTTCTAGCCATTTTGATTGAAATGGCTTCCACATGGAATTCATTTCCATGATCATTTCTTTGTACCAAACAAACCTTGTCATGGAAATGAATTCCATTTCCATATCCATCTTGTCAATTCCAGGATACCAAACGAACCATAAGTGTGTGTTCTCTTCTTTCTTTCCTTTTGTGTGTATTTGTCTATTTGATGTTTCATTGTGACCGGTTAGCGTGTGAACATCCCGGGAAGTTGGTTGCACTATGCCCCAAAAATCCTAAAATAAGGTTAGCAGTGGGATCGGTATAACCAATAAGAGATGATTCGGACCTTTGGACGGATAGAAGGAGTTAATCTTTGACAACGTGTCGTATTAATGTTTAGATTCTCATTGAAAGAACTGTCCACATGGGATTGTTTGTTTCCATCTTCTGTTTTTTAATTTTTAAAACTTTTTTTGGAAACAGTTTTTAAAAATAAAAAAATCTGTTTGGATAATTGTTTTTTAAAAATTATATTTAAAAGTAAACATATCTAGTATGGAGGCTGAAAATTTGATGAATAACTCAAGTTCTTAAATGGAGAAAAGTCATCGGGCAGAGAATAAATGATTTTTTAATTTTTCTAAAAATAATGTGTCAACTCACCAAACAATTTACTAACATGAAGTTAATTGATGATTAACATCAATCTTTATTAGTTTAAGGGTGACATTGCAACTACTTTAATACCTGAGCGGATATTGATTCAATGAATAGTTAAGAATGATTTGTGTCTAATTATTTGAAGAGAAAAATTTCCAGTTCATCGCTTTGAATATAACGGGAAAAATTATCTAGTTTTAACATAAACACCCTAGGGAGAGATATTTTGAGTTCATATTTTCTGGACATTTAACGTGAAAATAATATTATTCCAAATTTCTTGCTCATGCATGTTTATAATATTATAGATTTGATTTTGCATGTATAACTATATAATGTGAGTTATTAGGAAAATTACCACATGCTTTACCCTATCTGTAACTTCAATTGTTCATTTAGAAAATAATTATATAATCTGAGTTATTTCTTCAAAAATAGTTAAACACACGCTTGCATATCTCCTCAGTATATAATATTAATATGTATCTAAATTTATATTTGGGTTAAGGTGCAATAATACACAACATTAGATTTTACTCAAGGGGAATCCAACACCATATGTTTTTTTTTTTTTTTATGTTTTTTTGGGTGCAAAAGTCGCATGTCAGTTGAATGTAAAACGTTTGAATGCGAGAGATGAATTTTTTGTAACTTATAATTGTGATCTGGATAGTGATGTGGGTGACTAAATATCTAGATGGAAATTTTAATCACTAACTAATGAAGGGAAAATGGAATTGAATAAAAAAGGGATTAAGTTGTAATGCTAGGGTTTCCTTAATCCCTCTTTGAGACATCGAGAGTTGGAGAGAAGGCGACAATCACGAGTGGGAAACAAAGTGAACGATCAAGAGAGTTGGATGCAGCATTGGAGGAAGTGTGTGAGCTGAAGGATCGAGGGTTTTGAGATTGAAGAAGCGAGAGAAGTGGAATTGCATTTTTTGTCATTTGGGACCCATGAACTAATAATTTTTTTTGTTTTTGTCATAAGAGTGAAATGCCTTGAAAGCCCTTACTGTAACTTGTGTATGTGATTGTTGTAATATAAATGGCATCTGATGACGGGGGCAAAGTGGTGAATGAGGAGGAAGAGATGCTCGAATAACAACATGCATGCGAAGTCAGTGAGTAAGGCTATCGAACGTTTTGAATTGGCAAAGAAGGGTTGGGAGGAGACTAAATCTCGTATAAGGGAGGGTCATAGCTCTGTAGTGGATAGTATTTTATATGATGGAGGAGTCAGGGGAAGTGAAAATTAGAAAGGGACAATGGAAATTGTGAAATGTGAACCTAAAATTAATGAAAGAGAAGATGAATAAGCCATTATTGAGGAGACACAAGTGTTTGATGGTTATGATGATTTCAATGATATTGAAAAGATTGTTGAGAGTTAGATAGGGGAAGATGCTTCTTGGAATCTAAATGAAATTGGCCTAGATTAAATTGGCAGAGACATGGATACTGATATAAGTAATGTAAATGAAATTGGAAGAGACATTGAAACTAATGTTGGGAATGTAAATGTAATTGGCAAAGAGATTTAGATTGAAGATAATGATTCCGTTAGAGACAAAGGGAAAAAGAAATCGGTAATTTCAGAGGAAGATGATAGTGAGAAGGATGATGATAGTGCCTCTGATGATGTAGAGGATGATAGATCTGAGGAAGATGATAGTGATAATGTGAGCTATTTAGGCAAAAGTTCAAGTTCTGATACAGAAGATAGTCTGTATGATGATTTTGAAGTCTGTGAGGTCAGTGTAGAGAATGGGAGTGATCATGAAGATGATGATTTGGGCCACAAAGATGATAATGGGCCTCCCCAATAGGTCTCAACAGTTGATGAAGTGCAGGCTCGAACACAAGGCACTTTTTATGGTGGGCTAAAATTTTATGGACAAAAATAAGTTGAAAAAGAGTTTAGATAGGTATGTTATCAGAATAGGAGTTAAACTTAGAATAGTGAGAAGCGATGAGATGACCCTTAGGTCTTGTTTGGTACGTAGCATTGAATTTTGATGGATTGGGATTGTGATTGAGATTAGGATTTTGATTGGGAGTGGGAGTGGAACTAAACTTTTAAATTACGTTTGGTATGATGTAATATTTAGAGGGATTACTTAAATTAATTATAAGTTATAATTAGTCATAAATTGTACAAAGACTATAATGCCCCTTATAATAAATTAAAAACATATTATAATAAAAGTTATAGCCTATTATCCTAATCAAAATTTCATTGACCTCTTCCATAAATTATAAAAAGACTATAACGCCCCTTATGAATTTTTTGTTAAATTTGTTCAAACTCCTAAAGATCAAAACTCTTGACAGGTGATATAAACAACGCTACGAACACCAATCAAATACTAATCTTTACGCTTGTTCAACATAACATATAGGTCACAAGCTTGTGACAATACATGCTAGATAAAAAAAAACCTAATGAATAATTGGTAGAAATATTTAATATTGAAAATATTAAATTATAAATATCCCTAAAAATCAAAGAAAAATATCTACCGTGATAATAATTAAATAATAAATATTAGATATTAAAACATCTATGCTATTATGTGGCGAAGTACACTAGCTTTTCCCTCTTGAGGCGTTGCATTAAATGCAACCAATAGTTTCTCATCAGACATCATCTTGACATAAGTTGAAAGGCGCTCTTGCTCTGAAAGTCCTTCAACTTGCATAACATTAGCATAAAGAGAATTCTTCATGTCATCCAAATGCTTTTCACGTTCACTTCCATTCATGAGAATTGCTAATCGCTCACTTGCCTCCTTGAAGCCTTCAGATAACGTATGAGCAATCTTCTCCATACCTTGAAGTAGAAATTCATCACGATCGCCACTATTTCGCTTTCGCTTTTTCAACCCTACATGTGCATCAGAAGTAAAATCATCAGTGTACATACACTGTCAGATTTTTTACCAAAACTTCAGCTATTCCTTGGGAGTAAAATTAGCATGTATGTCTATTTTTTACCAAAGTTTTAGCTAGCTATTCTCTTATACATGTATGTCTATTTTGTTTAAATGCTTTGTTCATTCACATGTTCAGATATCTGATCAGCTAAACAGTGCTTTCTCTCAAGGACTATCTCTACCTCAAATTTGTGAGAATTTCTCAAAAGCAGCATATGATCCTCGTATTTCTGGTATCTATCTCCACATTGATATTTTGACATGTGGATGGGGTAAAGTTGAAGAAATTCGAAGGCAAATATTGAATTTCAAAAGATCTGGTATGTAAAGCTCTGTGCCTGTGTTACAGTTTTTGTATAGAAGATAGAGGCATGGAGAAATATCCAAATTCTACGCAATAAATGTAAGATTTTTCGTATTATATAGCATTGCCATATATAAACACTTATATAGGTTAAAATTATATCAAACTAAACTGGTGTAAAGTTAGCTTATACATCAACGTGAGTTTTGTGTCAAATTTCCTATAAATAATTAAACCTTACTTTCAATCCAAAAATGAGTTCTAATATGTGTTTGAGAGTTCTATTACTTTGATCTCAGGTGGTGTTGATAGATATGCAACTATTTCCCCTTTATGTGAATTTTTTTTTAATTTCCTAATTTAGTCTTTGCCAACAGGTAACTTTCATGATAAGTGTGAATAATCAATGAGTGTTTGATGCATCACAAGTCAGGTTGATCATGGAACTCTGGTTTGTAAAGATTGGCTAAGACTGCACAGGATCATGATAAGTGTGAATAATCAACAGAAGCGAGTTTCGCAATTGCAGGAATCGCGCGTCAGAAGTTTTCAACAGAGGAAAAAAAAACAGAGACCACCAAGATTGCACAGGATCTATGTTGGAGTAAAAAGAGGTTTACCTCTGACTAGGTGAAAAATCCAACGATTTGTAGACTAGATCCACTGAGCAATCAGATCGCTGACGAAATCGAGATTTCAAGCCAAGCAACCACAAGAAACCGGAGATGAGATGATGATCGATGGTCGGCCGACACTCAGCTGGAGAGAAGTGAGAGACCGAAGACAAACCAGATTTCAACCGATGAGAGAAGGGAGAGCCATCGATCTGGAGAGGAGCAGCGGCCAAACTGAACAATCCATCAGTGTTAATATAGTTTAGGTCAAGGGCAATTTTGTCTATAAATTATTATAATCAAGGATATTTTTGTCTCTAAAGTTTATTATCCTAGGATTGAAAAATCAATACCAAGGGGGAGGTGGGTTTGCTCCAATCCTTCCTAGATGGTATTATAGCAATCCATGCATTGCTCAGTACCTTGTACCAAACATATTAAAACAAGCATTACCAATGACAATACCAATCCCATTCCTCTAATACTATGTACCAAACAGGGCCTTAAAGTTTTGTGTAAAGAGGGTTGTCCTTTCCACCTGTATGCTTCTACATTTGGGATAAATGTAGGGTTCTAGGTGAAGACATTGTTCTATGAGCATAGTTGTGCTTGAGTGTACAAGAACCTAAAAGATTCGACGATGTGGTTGGTTGAACATTTCAAGGACAAAGTGCAAGAGACACCTCAATTCAGAATTAGTGAGATAAAAAAGGAAGTAGAGAGAAAATTAAAAGTGAATGTGAGCTTGCACAAATGTAAAAGATTGAAGAGAAAAATAATGCAAGAAATGGAAGGCTCCTTCAAATATGAGTTTGCCAAGTTTGAGGCTTACAACAATGAATCAGGACTATCAAACCCTGGTTCAGATGTAAGTGTTGAAGCGGGTAGAGAAGCACTGGAACAAAGGAGAAGAGTGTCCAAACGAATATACATGTGTTTTAATGCTTCAAAGGTATATTTTTAGCTGTCATTGTCCATATTTGGCTTGTCATTTTTTCATTGTTATTTCTTATTTGGGTACTTTTCATGTAGGTTGGGTGGAAAGAAGGATGCAAGCATTTCATTGGGGTGGATGGCACATTCTTGAAAGGCAAAGAAAGAGGAATTTTGCTTACTACCGTGGGGATAGATGGTAATGACTCAATGTACCCATTAGCATTTGGGTTGGTACAAAAAGAGAATGGGCTTCACTGGACTTGGTTCGCAACTCTCTAGATCTTGGCCATGGTGATACTTTAACCTTGATGTCTAACATGCAAAAGACAAAATTATAATCATAATTATACTATTATTGCATTATTATACTGTTGCTTCCATGGTGATACTTTAACCCTGATGTCTAACATGTAAAAGGTAAAATTATAATCCTAATTATAATATTACTGCATTATTATATTGTTGCTGCAATAGTGATACTTTAACCCTGTTATTTCTTTGTATTGGTAGGGCTTGACTAATGATAGAGGCAAAAGTAATGTCTTACATGGCAGCCAAGGTGATATCATACATGTCAACCATTATGTCCAAGAAGAGTTTAACCAAACCCAAGAAATATGGACCAAAAGGTGTTGAGGCATCATAATCAAGTTCCTGTGGGGATGATAAAACAATACTAAAAATAGCACAATTAGTATCAATAATTGTTTCTTCCTTTACATTTATGGCAGCTTCATCCTCACTCTCATTACTCTCAATTATTTTTTTCAACTCAAACTCTCTTTCACTCTCAATTTTTCTTTTCTCTTCAAGCTCTTTTTCTCTTATCTCTCTCTTTTCTTCTCTTTTCTTTTTCTCTCTTTTTTTCTTTTTCTTTCAATAGTTTCTCAAGCTCAATCACTATAAGGGTACAAATTCATTTGTTTACCAATATCTTGGTTAAACCCCTGTAGGAATCGATCCATAGTTGCTTTTGAACTTTCCTTTACTTTGGCTCGAAGCATAGCAATATGCAACTCATCAAAATATTCTTTGACACTCATATAACCTTGCTTCAACTCTTGCAATTCTTCGTAAAATTGAGATTGAGAGGACGCTTTTAATTTGCCCAACTGTACTCGTAGATCACGGATGTCATTTGTCATGGTTTTCAAGAACAACTTGAACTCTTGGTAAGTCTTATCGTTACTCATATTGAAGGAAAAATGAAAAAAAAAGTGATATGGGAAAAAGGAAGGAAATGGAAGGATATATGGGTTTAAAAATTGGGACTAAAGAAAACAAAACGTGATGAATGAAGAAAAAAGGTAAAGAAAAACACAAAAAGTGATAATGGGAAGAGGGAAGGGAATGAATTAGAATAAGAAGATAGAAGAAAAAGGAAATAGGAAAATAGGAAAGGTTAGGAATGAGAAAGGAATCAGAATAGGAAAGCAGAAGGAAAGGAAATAGGAAACCAATAAAAATTAGGAAAGAAAAGACAGTCTTACCATCCAAGATTGAAAATTTAGGAAACTCCTTGTGACTTGTAATGGAAGCTTTACACAAATCAGGAAACTCCAATCTGGATATATTTCCAAAAAAACCTGCAACTTTTTCTTTTTTTTAATATTCGTTTTTTTCTTCTCCTTTATCTCTGTTTTTTTTGTGCTATAACTTTTTTTTTTTTGCAACAAGACAAAACTTTTTTTTTTCTTTTTTTTTTTTGCATGAAATTTCTTTCTTTCTTTCTTGTTTTTTTTTTTACAGTAAAACAAGTTAGTTCACACAAACACAATAAAGAGTGGAAGGGAAAGAAATAGCAAAATTGATTGAAGTAAGGAAGACGTAACAAAGAGAAGATGAAGAGATGGAAACAATAAAAACACGGAAGCAACAAGGGAACAAAAAACAAAGGATAGGACTTGAAACTAGCAAATCTGGCTCTGATACCAAATGATAAAAGATAAAAAACGGATCGGCTAGAAACAAGTAAGAAAATCGGGACTATGATCGCAGGTAGGACCTTAAGAGAACCTGTTTCTTACAACTCTAGCTATAAAGACACTACAAGGTTGATCACTCTCTTAATAGTGTCAGTGTATTCTCACAAGAATACAAAGATGTAAGCAAAGCTTACACTAGAGAATACAATTCTCAAAAGAACAGAGTTCTTACTCATTAAAATCTCCCAATGAAGTACAAAAATGTTGGTAACATATAGGCTATCATAAGACATTCTAGAATCAAAAGCCCTAAGCTTTAATTGCTGTAACAATGCCTTTATGATAATTAATTAATTGATTGACACCATTTAAACCTAAAGAAATTAGGAAACTACTTAAACTTGAAGCAAAAGTCAGCTACCTAAAAATAGGAAACAAAAACAAAATCTTCTAGAAAAATATTTGACCAAATGGCCTTATTCAAACGAAATAAAAAAGGAAACTTTATAAAAACGAAATTACATCAAAATTAATGCATAAGGAGGTCTACTAGATGCTTCTTGAGTGTTCTTGGACGTCACTTATGCTTCTCCTCCAAGACACATGCTTGTCACATGGTATTTTATGTGAATTCTTTAATCTGGACTGCACATGGGCCTTATATGTCATCTTGGACTTCTTCTATGCTTATGTTACACCAATTTCATGGACCTTCATGTTCTCCCACGTGCTCATGCTTCCATGGACTGCAAAGTCATGCCTATGGGCCTGAATAAGTATGGTTAAGGCCTTATTTACTCCCTCAACATGTATAATAACATGATGGGCTCTAATTGCAGCTATCTGAAGCCCCTATGTCACTTCATGGGTTATAATGATTAGATCCTTCTTGATGTCATGAAAAGGTTCTTGGGTTTGCCCAAACTCTTCTTAGACATCATGGTTGATATGTATGATGCCTCCTTGGCTGTCATGTAAGACACCACTTTTGCCTCGATTACATGCAGTGAGTTAAGTTCTCCCCTATGCTTAGATTTTTGTATTGCTAGGACTTGGATCCCAAACCTCCCAATAGCAACCACAACCCTCCTAAACCCACCCAAGATGCACCACAATGTAGATCTAGTGCATAACCGCCACCACCACAACATAGATCAGCAAGACAATGCATCCACAAGTCAAGAGTTGAGGCTCGAATTGGTACAAGCCAGAGGTGGAAGCTCCAGTGCACCACAGGGTTCAAAGGTCATATAACTCTAACTCCAGCCACTCAATGCGGCATAACCTACTAATCTACCATTTCAACCACCTGGTCTACTTTGGAGAGGCCAACCATGTGTGACAACCTCACAACTTATAGCACAGTGTCAGAATCAAATTTCAAAGACCAAAGACGAAGGAAAGAAGACTAATATATAGTACTAGGTCTAATGTGATGTCTATCACCCTTTTTGTACAAAGGAAACACTTGCTGGAACATATTTTGTAACTGTCTCTAGGTTGGAACAATTTTTTTTAGGATGCTTTCCTTTTCCAACTGTATGTGTTGGAACTTTATTTTTAGGATGCTTTCCTTATTAAGTTTGAAATCACAGTCCTTATTATGATGTAAAGTATCATCTCTACTCCCTAGGTCTTCAAACAACTATTTTGCTTTAGTGCCAATTACAGCTTATTATGTGATCCTTATACATTCGTTATTATATTTTCCTTGTTCATTTAATTTACAGTGCCAATTACAACTTAATTATCTAGTTCTTATTACATCTTACCCTTTAATTGATCCACTTGGATGTTGTTCTTTCCATTCTCTCTTCCCAATTCATCAAACATACACTACACAGCTAAATTTTCAATTGATCAAAATACAAAATGCTTTAAATATATTCATTCCCTTCACTCACAAAGCCCTACAAACATACAACATAAACAAGCACACCCAAGTTATTAACAGCATTCCCATCACAAAGTCTGAACTTCATCTCCCTGTTCCTGACTTCACTTTCTCTAGCCTCATATGCAGCTTTCAGCTTTCTTACCTCACCATTGACTGTGAGTATCTCTTCATATAACCTCTCCCTATCATTTCCTCGTCTGAAATGCGTGTTCTGATCATATATAACTTCTCTATTTCATTTAGTAACTATTTAATCACTTAATTTTCCCTCTCCCCAAGCTGACCATCGTGCCAAGCCAAAAAAACCACAGTAAAATCATAAACATCGCCTTCAAAACTCACCATTAACACTTCGAACTAACCATCGTTCATGTAGAGACTCTTACCTGGTAGTAGTTCCGGCAGTCGTAAAACCTCCTACTTGGATTCCCTTCCATCCACGACATCCACCGGGGAGGCAACAACCAGTGACGACAGTATCTAATCAGACCGTTGTAATCCTCCTCATGACTTGGTTTCCTCATTATAACAACCCTTCTTCCACCCGTTGAAGTTGAAGACGATGCCATAGATCTTCCTCACGATTTCCCTTTCCTCTTGCTCTTCACTTTTGTCTTTCGTCTTCATTTGGCTTTGTATTTTGTTAGGTTCAGACTTCAATTTATTCATTAAGACCCACAACTGCCACGCAATCTTAGACACAAAAGCTGGCACCCATAGAGGAAACATCAACCATTGTTAATGTCCTTTAATGGACATGTAACTTTTACACCTTTTTCCTAACTACTTGTCTACTTTTGCACCAAAAAAAGCATATGGTGCTGGGTGTCCCTTAAGTAAATTCTCATGTGTATTATTGCACCTTAACCCTTTATATGTTTACATCTCTAATTCTATTATCACAAATATATATGAATTAATTAATATACTTTTTCATGCCTAAATACGAAAACGGTGAATCACTACCACATTAAAACATAATAATAAAACTAAGCTATGAAGCCAGAGAAGTGATGCAGATATTGGAGCATCGATGCTTGAGTCTTTTACACACACAATCTTAAATCTTCGATATTATCATCTTTTTGATGTTAGAGTGAGGATGGAGATTCCAAGATTGCGCCTCTGGCTTGTTAACTAGGGAAGGAAATAGATGAGACAACCTTTCAAGAGTCATTGGTCTAACCTGTTTGTAAAAATAGGTCATGCCAAAGCTTATTTAAATGTATGAATGTATACATGTGTCAAACCTGTTTTTTTAAAACTTGGCATGTAAGCAAGGCTATAGGCTAGCTAGCTTATTTACATATTAAAAAAATAAAATTATATATATAAATAAATTTTTGTTATACATAATGTTTATTTTTCATTCTTATGTTATAATTTGAAAATATAATTATATTTATATCCCATATATAATTTTTATCATATTTTTTCATTCTTATATTTATTTATGTAATTCTAACCTCTTTTTTTCCTATTTAAATTTGACATCTTTTCCATTTGTAGCATGTTTTTTTTTTAAATTCAGGTTTTTTAATAGGCTTCAGCCTAAATCAGACTTAAGTCAAAAATAAAAAAAAGCCTGTAAAACGCCAAAATGTCAGCCCATTACAAAACAGGACATAGGCATGTTTAGGATGAAGCCTGCTTCACCTCCTCTGTTTTCATCCCTATATGACAACCCACCGACCCACAGGGACAGTTCATTGCTCAAACCACCGCCATCGTTACTGACGGCCCGACGCCGCATGCTTTGATTATGGACTTCGACTTCAACATTATATAAATCCATCATCTTAATCTCACTACTCAATACCTGCGCTTTATCGGTCTTATCTAGTGTTCGCCCCGGCGCCCCCCCCCAAAAAAAAAATAAAATCATGGCTCTGGAAAATTCAAAGCCGTCTGATGATGTTGGGCTTCACAAGTACCTCCAGGACGAAGAAGACTTGCCCCAAGAATGCAAGGACTTGATTGCCACCCACTGAAACGGGTTCGATTGGTTCTCAGATTTATGAGTACCAAGGATTTTGGTTCACTGCAAAGCAATTGCAAGGAGTCTTCAACTGTCAGAATCACTTCCAAGCTTCTGACTCCAACATCCTCCTCGTCACTTCACCCAACTCTGGCACCACCTGGCTCAAAGCCCTCACTTTCGCCACCCTCAACCGTAACACCCATTATCCGAACCCGACCCGAACATGTGACACTCATCCTCTCCTCACCAATAACCCTCATGCTCTTGTACCCTTCCTGGAGTTTGAACTCTACCTCCAGAGCAACATGCCTGATTTGAGCTTGCACTCGTCCTCGCCGAGGCTCTTGTCGAGCCATCTGTCGTACGTTTCGTTGCCGGGGTCCGTGAAGCGGTCGAGGTGTAAGATAGTGTACTTGTGTAGAGACGCTAAGGACCTCTTCGTCTCTCTCTGGCACTTCACAAACGGGATGATGCCAAAACCGCAAGAGTTCAATTCGACCGAGGATTGGTTCGACAAGTTTTGCAGAGGAGTGAGTATTTAGGGGCCGTTTTGGGATCGCTTGTTGGGATACTACAAGGAGGGCTTGGAGAGGCCGGAGAGGCCAGAGAGGATAATGTTAGTGAGGTTTGAGGAACTCAAGGAC
This sequence comes from Vachellia collinsii, assembly GCA_006871305.1. NCBI lineage: Eukaryota > Viridiplantae > Streptophyta > Magnoliopsida > Fabales > Fabaceae > Vachellia > Vachellia collinsii. The sequence goes on from QFDD01115278.1 coordinate 13,306, forward strand.
AGGCCAGTTAGTGTTTTGAAGGATATGGCTGAGTTTATAGGGTATGGATTTTCAAAGGAGGAAGAGAACGGTGATGTTGCAAGTGATATACTGAAACTGTGTAGTTTTGAGAACTTGAGCGATTTGGAAGTGAATAAAAGTGGGAAATTATCGTCTGGGATAGAGAATAGGACATTTTTTAGACATGGACAAGTTGGAGATTGCAAGAATTTTTTCATTTTTGACGTCTGACATGGTCGAACGACTCAATGCTATTACCCAAGAGAAGTTGGAGAAATATGGCTTGAAGTTGCAGAGCCATATTCATTCTGCTTCGAAACATCTTGTTCACTTAAAATAACAAGGTTCGAGAACAAACGGGAAAAGTATTTTATGCAAAACAAATTATTCAGCATGTACTTTAAAGATGTTTATATCTTGTAGGTGTTAACTATAAGATGCCTTTTCCCCTGAATTTTGGGTTTATATTCTTATAATTTAATTAGTTTTGGTTTTTAATTATAATGTTTTAATCTAAAAAAATATCGAAATATACTCTTATATTCTACTTTTCCTATATATCTGTCTCAACAACTTTGGCACCCATTTTCTGCTACTAGACTATACGTGGATCATACATATATTTTCATGGAGTGCTTAATATCAACTTGCATTGTTTATGAATTATGAACAGTACTACCTACAATTATATTAATATATGAGCTGGATAACTATATTTCATAGGGATATTAATAAAACTAAATAAATTACTTAAAAGTATTCATATTTATAATTTTTCGTCACATTAATTTACTTTAACTTATAAAATGATATATATAATCCAATGATAAACATAAATAAATATTTTTAAATAATTTATTTAATTTTCTTAATCTTCTATAAAATTTAACTAACCTTTATGTTAATAACCAAGGGTTGTATAATTTTATGCAACATATTGTTAACCTTTGGCCAGGATTTATTACACTCCCTCCAATCCTTGATGTATATATGATCTAAATGTAGAGTTGATATTGATCTTAAATGTTAAGAATTATTTCACATATTTATTAATATTTTTCCAAATTCACCATATTGATTTTTCCTTAACAATAATCAAGTAGGAGATAGAGGCTGGGAGAAAATTAAGAAACATGACTAGAGTATTTTAGAAAGAAAACAAGTAGCTAATATAACTAAATCTCTTAATCTAACTTAAATAGTTAATTAGGCCTTATATTAAAGACTAAAGGAGTATCATTTTAGCAAATTTTCATTGAGTTTTCGAGATATTTTGAAGTGCTTGTTTATGTTTGGATACTTAGGAAAATGCATATTTTTCTTGGATTACATGAAACTGCTTAGTTGCATATATTTTGGCTGTCATTTTAATTTTAGGTGTTTTTTTGCTTTGATAATGAAATGATGGAGAACACAGTGGCAATTTTCAGCAGTAAAAATAAGTTGACAGGATGGACTTTTAGTAAAATTTTATTTATTTTTTACTTATCCTTTGAAAATGTCAAAAAGTATAATTTATTTAAATAAAAGTTAATTTTTGTAGTCCCCATAATTTTAAAAAAATTTTAAGTCACACCTCATGTAAATTCAATCTGTTTTGGCATCAATTATTAAAATTTTGCAGTCCCTATTTTAAAATCAAACATGAATTTCATCAATCATTCATTCATCTTTGAAGGCAATGTTATTTGAAAATTGTTAGACACTAAACGAGAAAGTATCTTTTGGAAAGATTCGAACATTTATTTATCATATTGTGATATACTAGTTGTTTTTGCTACACCCAACCCCATTTGCTTGAAGATACATACTTTTGCAATGAATGGATTTAGTATATATTTGAGTGGGATTAAGAGAAGCAAAGTTTAAGGAAGAAATGAGAATAAATATAGAGAAAAGGGTTATGGAGGTATGACCGTATGATAAAATAAAGTAATTTTAGACTCAAATAATGCTGCAACTTGTAGTAAATTATATATACATATATACATTGATTTTTTGGATTCAAACTCCTCAATTTGATTGATGGTCCCCCAACAGAAAGGTTGAATAATAGTTCCGACATTGATGGAAGAACTATGTATTTAAGAAGTATTAACAAATCTCGTCAGTGAGAGACCTATTTTTTTTTTTGCAATGCATAGATGTACTTTGAAAGCTATATTAATAGTCTTTTTTATCAAAAAAGAAAGATATATTATTAGTACAAAAATATCTTTTCAATGCATAAATAACAAGTCTAAGGCCTAGCTTGACAAGTCTACTTGTGGACAAACTTATTTTATTGTTATAAGGCATTTTCACCACATCATCACATAATTTAAAAGTATAAACAAATATGTCTATTTTAATATATAAGCATAAGATAGCTATCATTAATTGATTTAATTCATACCAAAAGTCATAAATCAAAACTAGGACGCATGCTTACACTTTATAACAAGTCATTTAGTTTTATTAAAATTTACATAACTTTTTGATTTATGATTAATTGAAATATGATAAGTTAGACTGATTTCAAACAGGATATTAATATGTAAATTTGGCCTTCTTTTGCTAATTTTATCGTCAATTTCTACATTGAATATTTTTAGTTGTCCCATCTTAATGATATTTACAAAATAATAGCTTATTCTGCCAAATCAAGATAATTTTCTCCCAACAGCTCGTAAAAGAAATTGTCTGCAAATAGTTTAGAAGGCTAATTATTGAAATCCGAAGGATTATTTAACTAAATCGTAAGACGACCAATAAAAGAATTATTTTATGCATAGATGTACTGTGAAGGAAAAATTCTTAAATTCTTAATAGAAAAATATTTCTTATACATCAAAAATGTCTATGGCCTAGCTATCAAGTTTACTAGCGAACAAACTTCTTGTTACCACATAATTACATAATTTATAGAGGCATTAACAAATCTGTTTATCTTAGTGTATAAAAGCATTACTGCCACATTTCTACTCTATCAAATAAACATAAAAAATGCAAAAATATTCTTATGTTTTCTAAAACATGCTAAACAAGATATTAAATAACGGGGTAGGTGCAATTTTAACATGAAATTTGCAATTAAGTTATTAAGTGTTAAAGGTGCAAAAGTACAATATTTTAAAAGTGGTATAATTTTAGTAATTCTTTTGAATTAATCCAAACGTCTACTATAAATATGAAGGGAAAACAAGTGGGTTCAAGGTAAAAAAGAGATTTCATGACAAAAAACTTTGTTGTTAAAATTACATCATATTTCATTCCTATATCCTTTATTATTATTCTCATTCCTATTTCTTTGTAATCCATTATGGACTTGAATATTTATTATCTTTATAAAAAATAATTATAAATATATTTTAATATGATTTAAATTTTGTTTTACATAATTAAATCTTAGATACAATTCTGATTTATTTATTTAGACAATGGTTTCCAACCAATAAATTGAATTATTGAATGATAGTAAGTCTCATCATTGTCCTTGCATCGATTAATTGAATGGTCTCAGTTGCGTTGGACGGATAATGGATTGGTCCCACAATCAATAAATTGAATAATGCCCAGAGATTGATGGATTTAATTTTAATTTAAGAAATGTATGATGAAGAATTATTGAGATCAGATATTTAATATTTTTCAGTAGAAAAAAGTGTAGACAAGTTAAATGGGATTCACCGAGGGCATGTGTTTAGTTTCACAGAGTATTTATAGAGATACTTAAGTATCACTATTAATAAGGTCTTCACATTAATAGGAACCAAGTTTCCTTGCTAAAGCACTTTGATTAATTAGAAAGAGCTAATTAGATCTAGATGATCTATATATGATCTGAAAGGTCATATTTGTTTTTTAAATAGAAAATCATTTGTTGAAAAATATAATAATTAAAAGATTACTTTTATTTTAGATTTTATATCTACTAAAATATTTTATCAATATAGACTTAAAAAATAAATTTGGGTCGTCTATATTATATCTGAATGATTAAATTTCCCTGTTAAGTAAAGTGCTCAATAAGGAAATCGATTCCCATAATCAATATTATTTTCACACAAATCGAAACAAAAACTCTTCTTACATATTTATTTTGAGTTGTATACAATCACTTTTCAAAAATTAATCTTAAACAAACCTGAATTCACCGTTTTGCTTGATTTTGTGGGTATTCGCATGAGATTTTATGTTAATCTAGTTGCTCTATGTGGAGGTTGACGTACGAGTGGTCCTCACCAATGTTTTTATAAACCACCACCCAACGTAACGTCTCTAGATGATAGATACAGCCATCGACGACTTCGATTATGGACCACGAGGTTTCTTAAAAAACGATGAAGATGACCAAATATTTTAAACTAAACCTCTTTCCATCATTGTTGTGAAATTGCCTCAGGTTTTTTTCACTCTCTCTTTCCTCTTAAGATTACATAAACCTGTCAATCACCAAGCTAATAAGCTCACTACCCTCACTTCATCATTTACCTAATTGCTCTCTCATAAGCTTATTCCTATACTATACACATACATGGCAGCAGAAAAGTCTAAACCCTCTGATCTTCTTGATCTTCCCAAGCACTTCCATGAAGACGAAGACCACTTGTCAGAGGAATGCAAGAACCTCGTTGCTACGTTACCAAGTGAATCGACTTGGATCAACATGAATCTCTATCAATACAATGGTTTCTGGCTCACCAAAAAGCATATCCAAGGAATCCTCAATTTTCAGAACCATTACCAATCTCATGATTCTGATATCATCCTTGTCACCTTCCCAAAATCCGGCACCACCTGGCTTAAAGCCCTTACTTTCACTATTCTCAATCGCAAGACCAACTATCCGAATCCGACCCCGACTCAAAAACCTCACCCACTTTTCGCTGCAAACCCTCATGAACTCGTACCCTTCGTAGAGTACTACGACGAGCTCCTGAAGCCCATGGCTTCTCAGGGCTCATTCTCATCACCAAGGCTCTTTGCGTGCCATGTCCCATACATTTTGTTGCCGGAGTCCGTGAAAAAATTGGGGTGTAAGATCGTGTACCTGTGCAGAAACCCTAAGGACTTGTTTGTTTCGACATGGAAATTCATTAACAAGCTACTAGAACGAGAAGATACTCAAGGATTGCTTGCAGTTGAGGGTGCATTTGAGAAATTTTGTGAAGGATTGGTTGGTTATGGGCCATTTTGGGATCACATGTTGGAATACCACAAGGAGAGTTTGAAGAGTCCTGAGAAGGTAAAGTTTTTGAGATATGAGGAGCTAAAGAGTGAGCCAGTGAAGGTTGTAAAGAACCTCGCTGAGTTTATGGGTTATGGTTTTTCTAAAGAGGAAGAAGATGATAATGTTGTAGCTGATATATTAGAGCTTTGTAGCTTTGAGACTCTAAGTAATATGGAAGTGAATAAGAATGATGGAAACACGTGGCGTAAGATAGAGAATAAGGCTTTTTTTAGACGTGGAGAAGTTGGAGATTGGAAGAATTTTCTCACATTTGATATGGTTGAACGTTTAAATGCTATTACTGAAGAAAAGTTGGAGAAACATGGCTTGAAGTTTTAGATTCTTAAGCGTGCTCCTTGGAACATTCTATAGTTTACTTAAATTTGTCAAAGTTCGAATAAATCTTTTAAGGGCTGTGTGTGTTTATCACTTTTTTTTAATATTTAATAAAAATTTTCATCTACAAATTACCTGTTTATTTTATTCTCTTCTCTATTATATTTAATTTTGTGCATTAATGGGCCATGTGTATATATTACTGCGTTCTAATAACTGTGTAACAGAATGATGAATGCCTATAATTAGACGGTTTCTTTGTTTTTTTTTTTTTTTTTGTATTTGAGCTATTGGTATATATTGATATTGAGCTAGCAATATGCCTGTTAGATGAGTTAGTACTTAAGAGGCAGTTAGGGGAATTTATTTTATTATTGATAAATAAATCAGGTTTTCATCCCTAAAATATAGTTTTGCCTCTGTAGTTAGGTGATTTGACATTTGGGGAAAGGTTTTTTGGGGGTTTTTTTTCCACAGATGCTGTAAACAGTAACCTTTTTTCTTCAAATGCTGCACTTTTGAAAATATTTACTCATATACTACAATCAAACTTGTTCTAGGAAAGAACGAGTTTGACTTTGATTAAAGTCATTCTTACAAAGAACGAGTTGCAG
>QFDD01115282.1:0-16674 GCA_006871305.1 Vachellia collinsii
CATTTTATAACTTTTTTTCTAAAACTATTGTCTGAAAATTAATTCAAATACACTTTTATGACTTCACTCCTATTGTTGACAAATGGGATGAGAAAGACTCAAATTTAGTAATTTACTTTTTTTTTTTGTGATTCTGTAGATAGATGATATGTGCTGCAAGATAACCTTTTATATAGAATGGAGGCAGTTCACTAATTGATACGTGATCTTAAGCCATTATTATAGTGTCTTAACAAATTAATCATCCTAGCATATTTAATGCAATTTCTTTCTCGTGCATTACTGGTAATAATGATTCCAACCTTCTCCGTATCAACTTGTGGTCATCCGCCACGCCTTCCCTCACATGCCATAACCAAAATAATGAAGCCCTCCACTCCACCATTAGAAGGCCAATGATGTCAGTTAACCATGCAGAATTTATTTGCCCCATTTGATTTTATTAATAACGTTAGTCAACTTTATTAATGCCATGTGTGCTTTTTTTTTTTTTGAATTACTGTAATGTCTTATGTAAGAGAATTAATATAAGAAATGTCCCATTAACAACTCAAGTAGTTACAATTGACAACTCAAGTTACTCGTATTGACAACTTCTTGGGATCTTTCTGATGTTAATTCTTTTACATGAGACTTTATAGTAATTCCCCCATTTTTTTCCCTAAACACATAATCATTTTTTTTATTTCTCTCACCCTTTCCCATTTGATTGTCATTGCAAATGCATCAATAATAAACATTTGGCGAAAAATGATAAAAATTAAAAATAGGTATTACATTTAGAATCCGTATCAACTCCATCAATTAGGCTATATATTAAAAATCCGGCTGAGTTGCATTTTGCATCTTCCATTCGAACTAATATTAATTTTTGATAACATGTCGGTGCCACTTGCTTTGCTTTAATGACTGGTAGTAAACTTGTTGCCCTTGGAAGCTGCAGCATCAACATTACTTCAATGGAAGCTTATCCTTAATTCTCGCACTTACTCTGTTGCTGTGCCTACTGTAACTATTTGGTCTCGAGTAAAGATAGATCTTCCTCAACATTTTATTCAAAACTATCCTTTTGATTTTTTCATGCACCCTTTGTTTTGTTTCTCTGCTGATCTTATTTTCTCGTTTTGTTATGTGTCTTATAATGTTTTTAGACCATTCTTGCTGGGTTTGGCGTATAAGTTGGTCTTAAGTACGTCGTTGCTGTATCTTTTAATAAAGTTTGATCTTTTTATCAAAAAATCCAAGAGGCTCAATCGGGGTACAATAAAGAATCGAACCAGAGAATCCCAACTAATAAGTTTTAACCTGTTTACAAGTGCTTAATTATTTGAATTTATGCTGTATGAAATAAATATCATTGAGTTCTATATTAATGTAAAACATAAGTGCTCTCTTACACAAATATTAACGAGTTACAATCTCAAGCGCCTCCAGCCGAGTCAAAATCCGCTTAAAATCACAAAGTTAAGCAAATTAACTCCCATTTTATTTTTTTAATTAAAAAAAGTTTATATAGTTTGGATCTCATTATCGTCCATTAATAAGTTATTCATATTAGTAGTGAGATTTAAATTTATGATTGTGTAGGATGTGAGTCAATTATTGACTAATGGAATATTTGACCAACTTTGTTGGGTTTTATGTTGATAAACTATAAATGATAGATACTCATTCCATAATATAATTTGAAATTTCAACACTCAGCTAAACTCTTTAAGAAAATTAAGTTCCTTGTTTGATTCCATTCCATATCTGTATGCTTTTAAAAGAAGTTTCAATTTTTTTTAGAACTAATCTTGAAAACAAAAATTTTAAAAATAAGCCCAAATAATCAGTTTTAAAAGTAAAGATTTCAAAAAAAAAAAAAACCCTTAAAATATATAAAGGATAAATCAACGTTTTGAATATAGAAATTTTTAAATAAGACTACAAATGCATTCATAAGAAAAATCTCATTTTTTGGAATTAGGGGCATTGGAGTCTTTTTTTTTAAGATATGCAAATTCCAAATTGATGCGGATAATCCAATATAAGATTATGTACATTTGAATATTGATATGTCCTTTTCATATTTTAACTGTATTTTTAATTTTTATGGGATTTTCCCTTTTAAAAAACACATCTAAAATTTAAAATGAAAAACATACTTTGAAAAAAGAATGTAACTTCTTAGCGAGATAATTATTTATAAAAAAAAAAAAAAAAGAAGCATCGGAGTATGTTTTGTCCTCTCCCCCAAAAAAAAGCGTTAAATTTTTTTAAGACACATAATTAAAACACATTTCTCAGAGAACACAGGTCCATCGTTAGAATTTATACTTTGCATGTACTCATCCTGTTTATAAAGTTTCTAACATGTCTAGAGATATTAATAAAAACATTAAATCTTTTTAATTTCATTTTAAAATTTAATAACGTTTCAATTTTATTAATATTTAGTATCTATTATAATATATAAAAATAAAATTAATATATAATAAATTAAAAATAAAATTTTATGATAGGATTTATAAATAAAATTAAATAAAATATTCTCTTCATTATTTTAAAAGATTACACGACGAGGATTAACCATAAAGAACAAAATAACCGATAATCGCACGTGCACTCCGTGGGATGCTTTTTACAGTTTGAGACGCTTTATTATTATTATTATTATTATTGTCATTCCATTATTATTATTATTATCATTTTCTCGCAAAACTTTTTTTCTCATAAACAAATATCACTGTGATAATTTATCAGAGCTCATTGACCCAATTCTGTTCTATTTTATTTCCTTTTTTCAACCAGGGATAAAAATTTTCAGCATCTTCATCAAGGTTTCGCCTTTTTTAGGGTTGGATTCGTATCTCGATTTTCTCAACTTGTTTCTGCTGATTCTCAATAGGGTTTGGATTTTTTTCCCTCCAGAGTGTCTGTCATGCTTTCAGAGGATATTTTCAGACTCGAACTTGTTTGGGGTTGATTTGGTTCGTTTTTTTTTTTTTTATTTCTCGATTTAAGGGTTAGGGTTTGTTTCTGCAAGTCAAATGGGTTGGTTGCATGTGAATTGGTAGTGTTATTTTGTTACCCGGTGGCAATGTTCTTTGATTCCCTAGTAGTAAGCAAAGGGCACTACCTTTGTTGAGTTATTGTAGAATAAAGCATCAAAATTTGGTATTTTTAGCTTAGTTTCCTTTTGATTTGGGATAATTTTTGGCTTTATAGTGCATTCAATTGGTACGGCATTTGCTCGAATTTCTTACGTACAAATTGAACAAGCTGGCATGCTGCAATTTAGTTGAGTTCTTGGAGGGTATTCTCAGGGTGATAGTCTGATTCAAGGTTGAATGTTCACTCCGGGCATGGATTCTACTAGGGACACGGCAGGTGTTGCAGGGACGGTGCTAATCCCGATGCGTTTTGTATGGCCTAATGGGGGAACAAATGTGTATCTCAGTGGTTCTTTTACACGGTGCGTCTACGATTAATTCATATAAATTTATTGTCATATTTTCCTGCCTCCTCGCCATTTTCTTGGGGAAAATGCTGTAGTTTATTTAATCTAATTCTAATTTATTGATTATTGATTTTTCTTAGTATTTATGCTATTTCGCGCATGCTTTTTATTTTCTTTACATTTTGTTCAAAGGTGGTCTGAGCTTCTACCTATGTCGCCCGTCGAGGGTTGCCCAACTGTATTTCAAGTTATTTATAGCCTGACCCCTGGTTACCATCAGGTTAGTTTATACTTGACAGTACTGGAGTTAAAACGCTTTATGTTTCGTCAATCATTTTGGTGAGCTAGTCATGCGGCATGGTGATTTTGTGGTCACGAAGTTGGCGAAACACCTTTTTGGGGTGGAGTATGATCATATTTAACGTAATTAATTATTTTGTTCTGGTCATTGACTATGATACAGTTAAAGTTTCGTGTTCACTTTTAGTTATCTGTGGGCTGATTTTGTTGGACTTCATTAGTTCCATTGGCAGCCAAGTCATGTAAAAATGTATCGAGGTAAACTAGGATATACAAAGCCTGAGACGGGAGTAGCTTGTATTGAGCTTTATACAAATAATAAAGCCATAGTTAATGGAGATTTGATGATAGAGACATGATTGGGGTCTTTTTAACTGAGGTTTGGGGTATAAGCTATATCACGTTATTGCCTTTTCAATTTTTATCTTTCTTTTGAAGATTTTCATTATTGTTGGTTGTGCATGAATAGTGAAAAAAAATGCTATTTTGTTGCAAGTATCTGATATACATATCTACTAATGGATTAGAATTATGCCGATTTGAGAGAAATGAGCCTTGACATGTGGTTGATTATAACTTACTTTAATGCAGTACAAGTTTTTTGTTGATGGACAATGGCGACATGATGAGCATCAACCTTATGTAACTGGAGAGTATGGGATAGCTAACACTGTCTTGTTGGCTACCGACCCTAATTACATGCCTGTTGTAGCACCAGACCTAACTTCTGGATCAAACATGGATGTGGATAATGAGGCTTTTCGGCGCGTGGTAAGAATTTGCCATACTGCGACAACTGCTTCTTGTATTCTGACTTTGGGCTATATCATAATTTTGACTCAATCTATAAAGAAAATGCTTGCGTTTTGGTCTGGCTGGATATTTCTTTAACTCGTTCTTATACACACATCGTCAATAATGCCTATGAAGCCAGTAGTTCTGATCTATCTTGGTATGCTAGGACTTCCATTTGGAATAATATTTAAGTATTTATTCTTCCTGGACTGGCATATTTCTCTTACCCTGCTCACATACAATATGCTTTGGTTCATATCTGTTCTGTTGCTTTTTAAAGCTCTGTTTTATTCTCATGCACCAAATTCTGGATTATTTATATCTTAAATTTCCGTTGCTCATTTTCTAAGCAGAAACTGTTGCTGACCTTTGATGCAGGTCCGCTTGACAGACGGTACATTGACAGAATTATTGCCGAGAATATCTGACGCTGATGTCCAGATATCCCGTCAGCGTATTACTGCATTCTTGACCATGCACACAGCTTATGAATTACTTCCCGAGTCAGGCAAGGTTGGACTTCCAACCATAAACCTTTTATTTTTGTTTTTATGTTTTGCCTCTGGTCAAACTTTCAAACCACAACACAAATTGCATAATTTCATTACTGACTCTGAGACACCTGGCATAGGTTGTTGCTTTGGACATTGATCTGCCAGTGAAACAAGCATTTCACATTTTGCATGAGCAGGTATCCTTTCTTTTTTCTGAGACTGGTATATGCTTTTAGGGCATTCTGGATATTTTGGATTTGGTAGAGACATTTTTGGCCATTGCCACCTCACTTTGCTTGCCTGTAGCCTAACAATAGGTGGGAACGGATTCATGTACCTTTTTTTTTATTCACCTTTTTTTTTTTGGGAATTCAGCCATTTGTTTCGGAAGCTTTTCCCTGGACAATGATTAAATCTTTTGCTTTATACATGATTACCTATCGCAGTTGTAGTCATCATTGTGTTTATTTGTAGCTAATTAGAAGCTTTCAAGCATAACTTCTAAATCGGGTTATTTATAGGGAATCCCTATGGCTCCTCTTTGGGACTTCAGCAAAGGGCAGTTTGTTGGTGTCCTCAGTGCTTTGGATTTTATTTTAATTTTGAGAGAGGTATGCGTTTGTTTGCTTCATTGAATAGTTGTATTGATTTTGAAAGGCTAAGGTACTACATACACATGATGCATGCGCACTACAGCACATGATAGGAAAAGGAAGGTGGTATAATATGTTTTGCCTTAGGATATACTTGTATCCAGCCTCTGACATACTAAATCGAAAATTTGTTCTGTTAGCTTTTCATACCTGGCACCATAGAATATTAAACTGGTAGATTATTTCCAATCCTTCTTTTTGATATCTACTGTGAATAATTTCCTTTTCTTTTAGTGCATCTCATTTTTATTCTTATGAAAATGTTTTTAACGCCTAATGATATGCTGTGGAAGCTGGAAAACAATGACATGATATTATTCACCTAAAATAGAGTGTTCTTTCAATGAGTATTAACTTTCTTCTTTTTGTGTGTGTTTACTCTTTCTAACTTATCAAATGCTCGTGAATGTGTTATCAAATCATGCTGCTGGGTTCTTATGCCTATGATTCTGAAGGAAAGGTTAAATCTGTCTAGCGAAAACAACCTCGCTTGGGGATAGTATGGGATAATTTTCAGTGTAATATTCTTTATGTCTCTTAAGAATAATGAGAAGGATGTTGACTCTTTGAAGTGTTCGAGAATTGGTGAAACCTTTATTTATGGCTGATTTGTGCACTGCCATTAATTATGCTGCTTTGTGCACTGTGATTAATCATTATTCTGTCTATCTATTACAAGGCTGGTTTTAAAGTTTATTTAGCACGAGTTCGGGACATTGCATTTATGCCAGTGTTTGTATGATCTGTTATGCCTATTAAAAAGTGCCATTGCTTTATTCTCAGCTTGGAAATCATGGGTCCAATCTGACAGAAGAGGAGCTTGAAACACATACCATATCTGCCTGGAAAGAAGGAAAATCATATCTTAGTAGGCAAAACAATGGACCAGGAACAACATTTTCAGGACGCTTTGTTAGTGTAAGCAAATTATGTGCCTTTTGCAGCCCTTAATACGTGATATTGCTCACAATTTTGAGTACTTGCAGTTTTGGGGTTCAATGTGAAGTTATCAACATGTAGAGATGCTATGAGATTTAATAGTATCTCTTTTATGGTGGTGAATGGGCTGCATGAATTCATTGTAGTTTTGGGAATGCTTGGGTAATGCAAGCTTGATGTTTCTGAATGAGGCGTGTATCTGTAGCAACTGTCTTGAAGCTTGCATGATTGCATGAAAAAAATTGTTTGCCAAAGATAGGTTTTGCCTTGTGTGTTCATCTAGCAAATTAGAAGTGCGGAAAAGGTTTTTCTTAAGAACTTATTTTGTTTATGAACATTCACTTATTTGATAGGAACGCTTAATATATGCGGAGTAGTTTTGCTTTCTGTTTTTAAGAAGCAATATAGTTGAAGTCAATAAGTTGACGGAATTTATTTCAGGAATAAAATTATAACTTAGCAGCTGCAATTTGTGTCTATGGACTGTGCATGTTCAAATGATATCAACAAATTCACAATTATTCATTTTGCATTCCAACCATTCTGTTGGCCTTATCAAACAGGGAGAAGAAGAAAATACTGTTATAATCAAATTCAGTTTGCATATCAAGGGGTTATGGGAATTCAGGCGTGTTCCAAACTACAAATTGTCTTTCCCATAAAGCCAAGGGAGAGGATCTTGTTCCTTGGTCTTGGAATATTGCTAGTTAATGAGCTGTAACTTTATAACAAGCCTGGTTTTTAAAGATGTATTCTCAATCTCAACAAATTTCAGAGTAATTTTACTGTTGTAAATTTGTCATTCTATAATTGGTCATTGGTTGCTCTCTTTCACATCATCTATCGTACAAACTCTTATTTTTTAATATTAGGGCTCCTTGGGTTATTTATGATACCTGAATCAACAGTTGCCCTAATTAGAATTTTTCTATCTAATGTGTCCCAGTTTTCAGGAAAACGCTTGTATTGTGTAATGAACTGCTTGCTGGCATCTCATCCTCCGCCACCCCCAACCAAAAAAAAAAAAAAACAAAATAAACAGCAAAGAACTACCTATCACCAAAAAAAAAAAAAGAACTAATTATTGTCAGTGATTTCATGCTCTCTTGCAGGGTGGGCCGTATGGCAATTTAAAGGATATTTCTTTGAAGATCCTGCAAAATGGAGTTTCGACTGTTCCTATCATCCATTCATCTTCTGAAGATGGTTCATTTCCACAGCTATTACATCTTGCTTCACTTTCTGGAATACTTAAATGTAAGTCATTAATATAGCATTGTTTATATTGTTAATTGGTATCTTTGATTCTCACCAGGTTGATTTTTCAGGCATTTGCAGGTATTTTAGGCACTGTGCCACTACATTACCTATTCTTCAACTGCCCATTGGTGCAATTCCAGTGGGCACATGGGTGCCCAAAATTGGGGAGCCAAACCGGCAGCCGTTGGCAATGTTGAGACCTAGTGCTTCTCTTGCTTCAGCCCTAGATTTGTTAGTTCAAGGTGCTATTTCTCTGCTTGACCTTGAAAATTTTGTATCAAACAGCAACAGATAACAACAATGTATCTTAATGTTTATCTGATATCTGGGCTAGTGGTAGTTGTCCCTTCTCGCATATAGAGAAGGGTGATATCTCTGTGTGATTAACCATCAAAAAGGAAGGGTGAATGATTAAGCTAAAAGTATACAAGGGTGATTCCATTGTATGGTTTAATTGAAAAATGACTTAGTCCTTATGTTTCATCCCGTTCTCTTCTTTTGCAGCCCAAGTAAGTTCAATACCAATAGTTGATGATAATGACTCATTATTGGATATATATTGCCGGAGGTTAGTTGTGTTCAAAAATCATTATTATTATTCTTTACAGTGGCTTGTCTTGTTTCTCACCTTTTCTCCCATCCTTTGTTGATAGTGATATAACAGCTTTGGCAAAGGACAGAGCTTACACGCATATTAATCTTGATGAAATGACCGTTCACCAGGCAAGTTTTTTGTTTCTTTATAAACAAGGCTCTGCTCACAAATTTTGTTATGTAAGGAATAGCTGCATCTCGTCCTTATCGGTCTGGCCATTCTGCTGAGCCTGAGAGTTGAAGCCAGTGGCAACTTTGAAGTTAAATCATGAATTCATGTTATGAACTTTAGTAAAAGCAGCCTAATTTTTCCAGCACCTTTAGGAAGACCCTAATGCCATACTACTAAGAATCCAAAATTTCTTTTCCAAGTTGTGTTTTGTTAAATCCAAGGGAACCCAGTTCTTGGCCTTACATTGTGCGCATGGGGAAATCGTACAATCATTGCAATAGTTAGGTATTAATGATAATAATTGCAAAGATCTCTATTTGGAGGAACTATGACAAGTGCCTTATTTTTTGGATGAGAACCTTAATTCCTGGTTTTTGTTCTTGTGCTTCATGTCTAGAACATCAGTGACATTCTGCAGTCCCTCTTTTGGTTTGCTGGTTAATGATCTCAGAGTCGCTTTTCACGTCATTTTTGTTTTTGAAATTGCAATTTAAATGCTGATCAGGATTTATGTAATTTGTCATTTGTTGTAAAGTATTATTTTAAATTATGATTAATAGGTCAATTGAAATGCAAGAGTAATTTTAAAACATGTCATCTTGATTTCATTCTGGAGTTCTTACTTCCTCTTGCGTGTTCCGTATCTCTAGGCGTTGCAATTGGGTCAGGATTCTTATCAGCCTTATGAACTGAGAAGTCAAAGATGTCAGATGTGCTTGCGATCTGATTCTCTGCATAAAGTGATGGAACGGCTGGCCAATCCAGGTCAACTTTGTTTATGCTTTCTTATGAAATATGGCTTGATGTTTTTTTTGGGTCTATATTAATGATGCAATAGGCTATTCAGTTGAGTTGACCTGTTTTTCTTTTTACGTTGTCTTCATGCTGTAGCCTTCAGATGTCTTGGTCATTGTGAGGGCAAATGTTCCATAGTTGCAACATTTAAGTATCCGATTGAATAATCCACAAATATTCAATGTGAAACTATGCATCCTAAGTTCCGAACAATGGTCTTCATCAATTAGCAGTCATTGGGAAGCCAACATCTCATTGGCTATACACTATGAGACATGTCATTTGATTTCTTTGCCCGTTAGAATCCTCTATATACAATTCTCAGCTTGTTTGTTAACCAATTCTCAAAATCAATTTCACGCAAGCCGAGACAAAACTCTCTTACATACTTACCTCGGATTCTGTGAAATCATTTTCAAAACCAAGGTTTTGTTATTTCCCAAACATGCTCAGAGTCTAGAACTACCAACTCCCAGCTTTGATGCCAATTGATAGATACTCATTTGGGTAGGTTGTGACCTACTTGGGTGCCCATCGATTCTGCCTTCAACTTTCTCCTGACCCCCAATTTCTGATGAGTACTGCTATGCTTAGAAGCTTCTTTCCATTAAGAATCATATAGACTCCTCATTCCTCAGGTTTTCTTTTTTCATTCCAATGTTTTGCCTGTGGCTGACTCTGAGTTGTGACAGTAGAGTTTACAACAGCAATGTTTAGCTACTGTAATGCTTTTCACCAAATTGATGAAGAAATAGATTTCATTTTGATTTGGCTGCCCTCTAAATTATGCGCTGTTCACTTTTGGATCTCAGGTGTGAGGCGGCTTGTCATCGTGGAAGCTGGCAGCAAGCGTGTAGAAGGCATTGTTTCACTGACTGACATATTCAAATTCTTGCTTGGTTAGTTTGGGTCAGAGTCTGAAGAATCGCGATAGCTTGCCCAGTGGTTATGATGCGTATTTTTGTTAGGCAGCATCACCTGCCCAGCCATTGCAATGCTTTTTACAAGGGTGATTTGATCTCCATTTCATTCAAAATACAATTTGATTGGCCTCTTGCTTCATTGCCTCCTTTCAAGATTTTAGGCTAGAGAGAGAGATAGAGGGGCCTGTAAATTGAGAGTATTTGATTGTCCTAAATTTATTCATCTCCCTCCATTCATATATCTTCAAATATGATGTGCCATCTGATATGGATGCGTGCAGAGGTGGAAGGGAGCACCAAGATCTGTGTAATCTTTCTGTGCTGTGAAGATACTAAGTTTGGGGAAAGGGGAAAAAAATGATGGGATGACAAATATTGAACTAATGTTGTGTCATGATATTGACCTAGTCAGCTCTTGTTCTCCTGATATCTCTCTACCCGCCCTCCTGTATTGTGCAAATTGAAGCTGTAAAAGGAGAATCAATGCATCTTCAAGCTGAAGAAAGAGGTTCTAAATGCGCAATATAGTTATGGTTATGTCATTAACATCAAGTGACAAGTTGGGAGATTGTGAGGAAATCATTGTCTTGAAATGTTTTCATTGAAGTTATCTATGAAGAATGAAGTTAAGAAACGAACTGCTAATAAGCATTTAACAACTGACATTGTGTGCGCGTGTAGTGAGCAACATATGGTATAAATGATCAGATATGTTTTTCAGTTTGTAGACATTTACATTGCGAGTGAACGTTTGTGTCGGTAGGGATTTCGAGCCATTGGATCTCCTTTTGAAGACTTCATTTGCCATTTGAATTTCAAAGGCCGCGCAATATAAATGGTGTTAAAAATTTCAAGTGTTGGTTTTCTATTTTTTTTTAAAATAAGTTCTTTGTAATTTCAGCAAAATTAATAGGGGTAATTTTATTTTACTCTTAAAAATTTGAGATCTTGGGAATATTTTTTTTTCTGGTCTCAGCAATATTGTCGGCTGGCCGATCGTTTTCTGCTGCGATGCCATAAAAGGGGAATTGGGTCCATGTGTGGGGCAAGCAAGTCGTAACAGTTCAAACCTTGAAATCTTGAACCACCTACGTCAACGTCACGTGCTGTTTTGGCCTGAACCTAACGGACAATTATGCAACGTCTGATATGCTCACAAGAAATGTTTTAAAAAAATGCAGAAAATTACACCTTTCCAACTTTTTATAAAGGAAATTGTTTTCCACCAAATATCATCTTAATATAGTACATATTTAGGAGTCTCATTTTTCTTGAAAAAAAATTCAATTTGCAGTTCCCATATAATAAAAACATGATTAAACTTTAAACGTCACCTAATCCAAGTAATACATGAATCAGACATAATAAAAACATGATTAAACTTTAAACGTCACCTAATCCAAGTAATACATGAATCAGACTACAAATAGAAAGCAAGTGTGCACATAAAATAATTAGGGTCAATTTGTTCTGTAAACTTCAAGAGAAATGAAGGACCCTAAACTATCCGATTTGAGTAACTTCGTTTCCATTCAAAACTTGAGTAAAGCTTTTCTTTTGCCCCAAAATGTGTTCCATAAACTATTGGTCTGACCAAAAGCAAATCACTAAGGTACCGTCTCAATACACTGTTTCAAAATGACATTTCCATGTTCTGTGATCTAACTAGAGCCTTCAATTTCTTCTCTTTCCTCTTCATGGATCCATTTTTGTTCACTTTTTTCTTGGGTTGTTCCTCTACTACTGGCTGAGTACTCAGCAAGCGCTGATGAATGACAGATAGGGGATCCGCTTGGAACAAAGGATCATTAAGATTTTGTAAAAACCGCACTTGTTCCTTCACTCTGAAAAACAAAGACACAAGTATACATTGTTACACGTCCAATGTCAAATGAGATCATCATATAACGTTGAACTATGACAGAAGAACTCACAAGATCTTTTTTCTAGATTTGCAATTGAGTTTTAAGTTATCATTTGGTTGTCGTGGTGCCTTCAACTCAGGAAGGGACTCGCAGAGTGCAGAGAGGTCATATGCCTTCAATTTCTTCTCACGTCTTCGTTGATTTCTGCTCTTCTCCTAGAAGAAAAAATTCAAATCGCATGAACATATGATTACTAAAATAAATGAATAAAGGCAACTATAACAAGCCAATACTTCCAAATTAGATTCTCTAATGTCAATCAGTTATGCAAAGGAAGAGAACGATTCAAAAGCATGTACTTATGCACGGAATTCATTCCTTTCCTCTACACTTGTTCTCTTTTTCCAATCTCTTTTTAAAAAACAATAGATTAGATAACAAGAAGTGACCCAAAAATCACCTTAACAACCCAAATCAAAAATAAAGAGAAGGACACCGAAATTTTCTAAGCCAAAAGCTAGAACTATTTATCAGCAAAGGATTGAAGTTTCCAGCATAATACATTTAGCTTTCTATTTCTAGAGATAGACAAACAATTACTTTGTTCTTCCATGGTTTCAATTAGGCACTCATCTTCAACACCACATACTAAAAAATCAGTAAATGTCTTCAAGAGAACCAAGAAGAAAGCTGTTGATATAAAATTCTTACCTTCGTAATTGACTTTTGAGCACTCAAAGAAGCAACGGAAGATCTAACCTCTGCATTAATCAAGGATTGAGATAAGGAAAATTGTTAACATATGACCCATTGAAACAACCAAGTCTCAAACACAGACATTGAAGTAGAAAACTCCACAAACACGAAAGGATATTCCACTCAAAATGATTAGATATATGCTTTACAAGCCTCTTCTAGCTTTAATTGCAAGCTAATCCCGCAACAACTTCAGTAGCCATAACTATTGCCCTAACAACCTATACCCCTATTCCTATCAGCCACATGCCATAAAATATGTCCATGCTTTATAGGATAGGAAGAATGGTCGGGCAGACTAAACTTTTGAACAAGTACAAAATCACTCCTAGAATAAGAAATAATATTAAAGCACTGCTGTCAAATTATTTTTTTAAACAAAAACTTACTGCCATAAAATTCGAGCTTCTTTTCAAACTTGCGCTCAGCTTTTGATCCTGGTCTGCATTCATTAACGATAAAATGAAGTGAGATGGAGCAGAAAGAAGAAAAGTTTAGAGTTCAAATTAGAAAGAAAAACAGAGGGGAAGTTCAGGATGTCACGTACCTTACACTAGACTTGCCCATCACTGATCCTTGTTTTAGGGTTCTTGTGTCTAAAACGGATTGTTGTTTAAGAGACCAGAAAGCGAAACTTAAAGACAGTCTTGTTCGACTAAAATCGCAAAGATCTTGTTTAGGGCAAAGGAGGGAGGTCAGAGAAGCAAAAAATATGAGTGTTACCTCTCCTGGATCGATAGGCAAAGGCAACTGATGCGACGGGAAGGGGAAAGGGAAAAGAGGGAGGAAGAGGGAAGCAAGAGAGAGAATAGAGAGCGGAGGACAACAAAGAGCATGGAGAAAATAGACGAATAAGGAAAAAAAGAATTGAGAGTAAAAAAACTTCAATATTATTCAATTCATTAAAATCTATAAAATAAATGAGTTGAGGTGTTATTTATAGGTATTAATCTAAATCTAAAAATTAATAATAAAAAAATCAAATAAAAATGATATTACCAAATTAAATTAAATCAAATCTATAATATTAAGATATTGATAAATCAATTCAAAATTCAAAATAACTGTTAATTTAAATTAAATCAAATTTACGATATTAAATAGATAATCTTTAAATCTTTGCGAGATCCTCAACTTATTCCTTATCCCATCATTTCTCCCCCACTTGAAGAACTCGACTCCAAACGAGTTAAAAGGAAGGTATAGAGTTGGGGAGGGAAGGGTGAAGACCCTATTCAATAAGCACAATCCTCAAAGAACTCTAAAGCTCTATAATAATAAAATATAAGGTAATAACCTTTTTTTTTTTTGCCTTTTCTCTTTTTTTTTTCACTTTTTTATGGCGTTTTTTTTACACACGTTTATGGCTTTTTTTTTGTCACAGGCTTTTTTTTTTTTACCTTTTCCTTGAAATAAAATCAATAAGAAAAAATAAGAAAGAGATACTTAAATAATATCTCAAATAAGAACATAAAATTAAAATAATTCTTGATTCTAAAAAAGCAAACTTCACACAATAACAAAAATTGCTATTGTGAAGTTTTGAAAGGCTATGAGGATTCTGATAACTGAGTTGAAAGGTTTATGCGGTAGAAGAGAAGTGAGAACTTTTTTTTTTCTATTTGGGAGAGGTGTTTAAAGGTTTAGGCAATTGAAGGGAAGTGGAATCAGGCTCTGATACCAAATGATGCAGACAGGGAAGGGGAAAGGGAAAAGAGGGAGGAAGAGGGAAGCAAGAGAGAGAATAGAGGGGGGAGGACAGCAAGAAGGAGGGAGAAACCAGACGAGTAAGAAAAAAGAGAATTGAGAGAAAGGAAAATTCAATATTATTCAATTCATCAAAATCTACAAAGCAAATGAGTTGAGGTGCTATTTATAGGCCTCAACCTAAACCTAAAAATTAATAACAAGAATATCAAATAAAAATGATATTGCCAAATCAAATTAAATCAAATATGCAATATTAAGATATTGTTAAATCAATTAAAAATTCAAAATAACTGCTAATTTAAATCAAATCAAATCTACAATATTAAATAGATAATTTTCAAATCTTTGTGGGATCCTCAACTTATTCCTTATCCCATCAACAACTCAACCCATTGATTCAACCTGCCAATCCTGACGAAGAGGTTGGAACCGAAAGTTCACAACAACGGAGAGTTGTGAGGGCGATGATAACGGAGGGCGGAAAGCGGGAATGAGGGTTTCGGCTGTGTCGGTCGCATAATTTCAGACTGAACAACAAATAAAAAGGGCTCGCAGGAATAGGGTGAACCAGTTTATTGGTTTATTAAAATATTTATTTTCCTGATTTTATAAAATAAAACTAGATTTTTTTTATAGTGAAATAAAACTAGATAGATTTTACAATCTACTTACTAGTATAATAGTTTGCTACTTTTAATCCTAAACCTAAAATATCAATTTATTTTATTTTCTAAATTTAGAATTCTTTTTATCAAAATATCTCTATTAATGTATATAATATGAACATGTTATCCATTTAGGGGTAACTTTCTAAGCGGATATTTAAAATGAGTATTTTTAGAAAAAAAACAATCCACGTTTTTTTAATAAAAAATAGTTTAATTAATTTTTTTAATTTCAATAGATTATTTATCCATATCTTATACCTCCCATATCCTTAATGTAATAGCCATTAGGTAAACACATTATTTAAACGTATTTATGTGTCAAATAAATTAGTTTAAGGAATAAAAATAAATATAAATATTTTAAAATAATGTATTTTAACTTATTTAATCTCTATAAAAAATTAGTTAACTCTTATATTGATTATTAGAAATAGTATTTAGCAATGAGAGAGTTATTAAATGGTCTAAGTGTTTTATCTTTCTTTTAACGTCAACCATCTAATTAAACATTTTTTTAAAGTGTTATTAACTATCTAATAAGAATCAAACTGTCTTCATTTAAAAAA
The DNA here is from genome assembly GCA_006871305.1 of Vachellia collinsii. Lineage (NCBI taxonomy): Eukaryota > Viridiplantae > Streptophyta > Magnoliopsida > Fabales > Fabaceae > Vachellia > Vachellia collinsii. The sequence goes on from QFDD01115282.1 coordinate 15,933, forward strand.
ATGTTAGGGATAATAAGAGAATAAATACAGTGACTCAATTATAATACATGTGGAGGGGAAGCGCATATCATTCACAATGTGAGCGTTTGCAGGTATAAGTTAGATTTGTTGATAGTTGGCCGAAAAAAAAAAGTTAGATTTGTTGATACAATGTGAGTGTCTATTCGTTATGTGCCTAAACTTGTTTATGCATTATAAAATTAGTTTTGTTTTGCTTTTATAGTACATGAGTTTTGAGGTTTGTTATACTATTTCTCTCGTATTTAATATACAAATCAATTGGTTTTTATTGACGAGATTAAATAAACTAAATATACTACTTAAAAATGTCTATCTATATATATATATATGATTAGTTTATGTATCAGTTTATACGTTAAACAGATTAATTTAAAGAAAAATGATAAATATAAATATCTTTAAGTAATGTATTTAATTTACTTAACCTCCTAACAAAAATCAACTAACTCATATATTAAGGATTTGAGGTAATATATTTATACACATAGACGCATTTGGCCATTGTATTTTTTTCTAGCTGTGACTATTTCCATATTTAAGGTAATTTTGTTATAGGTACCGATGAATATTAAATATGGATACATCTTCTAATATAAATTCGAATCTTAGTTCACGATGTTGCTAGGAATTAACCTTATCCGTTAGACCCAAAATCACACCAAACAACAAAGATTAAGTATTGTTTCTCCTCAACTGCTTTGAACAAATGGGTGCTTTGTGT
>QFDD01115284.1:0-10008 GCA_006871305.1 Vachellia collinsii
TTATGTTTAGCACTGTAACTGGTTCTAGGAATAAGGTTATGCTACTAGATTTCAAGGGAACATCTCCTTTATAAATTATAATGGGTCTCGATTAATAGTCCTCCTATTTTTTCTTCGAGAGATTAAGAAAATTAAATTCATTATTTAAAAGTATATCGTTATATTATGCATAAATTTATAAATTAAGTAAATTGATTTGAAAAGAAATGATAAATAAAAAACACTGCGGTAAACTCGGCTTCTTTAATTTTATAAAAAAAGTTTGATATTAAGCGTAGTGCTAGAGTTGGTGGTTAATTTCAATTTCAACTTACTCTCGGCTAATTTTCATATTTCAGTGCATTTATATGATACCGGTCATGTGCAAGTGGCAGCTGTAATTAATGTACAGTACTGCCGCCCTTGCACACGGCGTTCCTAGAATGTAAGTAATTAACCTGCAACAACACATGGTCGTCCTTCAAGATATCAAATTACATATAAAGCGGCGATCACGGGCGATCTCTGGAATTAACAAAGAAACATGGGTTCGGCTCGGTGCCCCACGTGCTTCTTTTTCCATTCATGGCCAAAGGTCACACCATCCCCCTCCTCCAGTCCGCCCGCCTCCTCCTCCGCCGAAACACATCCGTCACCGTGATCACTACCCCCGCAAACAGCCAATTCTTAACGGAATACCTCCAAAACACTGCTGCCTCCATCATCGACCTGCCCTTTCCAGCGAACATCACCGAAATCCCCGCCGGCGTTGAGAGCACCGATAAACTCCCTTCCATATCCCTGTTCCACAAGTTCGCCCTCGCCACGGTTCACACGCAGCCCCACTTCGAACGCATCTTGGAGACTCTTCCAAGGTTAAGCTTTATTGTCTCGGACGGCTTCTTATGGTGGACCTTACACTCTGCCTCCAAGTTCGGTATTCCCAGACTGGTGTACTAGGGCATGAGCTCTTACGTCGAAGCCGTTTGCAGAGAGGCTGCCATATTTGGGATCTTTAATGGGCCCCAGCCTGACGAGGAGCCAGTCAAGCTGAACCGGTTCCCGTGGATCCGGCTCCGCAAGAACGACGTAGAACCCGAGTTTCGAAACCCAGACCCGAAAAGCCTTTCCTTTGAGTTCCATATGAACGTCTTTTCGTGCACCGCGAAAAGCTTCGGCATGGTGGTGAACATCTTCTATGAGCTGGAGCCTGTGTTCGTTGATTATTTGAGGAAAGAGTCCGGTCATAGATCATACTATTGTGTGGGGCCGTTCTGTCTTGCGGAAGAGCAAAGGCATAAACTTAGTGTAGAATCTAGAAAACCAATATGGATGGAGTGGTTAGACAGGAAGCAGGAAGTTCTGTACGTGGCTTTCGGGTCACAGGCAGAGATATCAAGCGAACAGCTGAGAGAAATAGCGATTGGTCTGGAAGAATCGGAGGTGGAGCTTATGTGGGTGGTAAGGAAGAAGGAGTGGGAGCTGCCTGAAGGGTTCGGGGAGAGAGTGGGGGAGAGAGGGATTGTGGTGAGAGAGTGGGTGGAGCAGAGAGAGATACTGAAGCACAAGAGCGTGAAGGGGTTTCTGAGCCACTGCGGCTGGAACTCGGTGCTGGAAGGAATATGCGCTGGAGTGCCGATACTGGGGTGGCCAATGATGGCGGAGCAACATCTGAATGCAAAAATGGTGGAGGAAGAGATAAAGGTGGGGCTGAGAGTTGACACGTGGCAGGGTTCAATGAGAGGGTTAGTGAAAGGCGAAGGGGTGATGGAGATGGTGAGGGAGGTGATGGGAGGAGAGAAGGGGAAAGAAGCGAGGAAGAAGGCGGCGGAGTTGGCGGAGACGGCAAAGAATGCGGTGGCGGAGGGTGGGTCATCGTGGCGAGCCTTGGACTCACTGCTTGTGGAGGCATGCAGGAAGAAGACGGAATACTCCAGTGATGGGAGTAATGGGGTGTGAAAGGGTTACGTGTGGGTGACGCCAGTATATTTGTCTGCATGTATACTGCGCTCATGCTAGAAATGGGGCATTCCAGATACAGAGATTATGTTTTTGGAGATTAAGTCAAACTAAATTGAAGGGGACCAGAAGTCCAGAACCAAAATGCGGGGTCTATTTTGCTCGGGTATTGTAGTAATCAACAGTTTGAGAAATAGTTATACATCATTCATGCTTTGTTCACTAAATATATTTTAAATATCCCATATTCACATGCCATAAATTTTTCATATTTATTTCTTCTTTCCAAAAAGAAATAATTAGAATAAAGTTATGGGATATAAAATCCACAATATATAATAATTGAAACATTTTTATTGGGTAGAGTATGGATGACATGGTATTATGAAAATATATAATTATTTCCCTTAATCGTTACAATTTTATTTATAAACAATATTATCTCTCATGAAACTAATCTTAATACAAACAATAAATTGACTCTCAAGAGTTTAATGCCCTTTTTTTAATTTAATCCTTATTATTTTTTTATCTTTTTTATATCTTTCTTCTATTCATTCTCCTTTATTCTTTTTTCTAATTATTTTATCTCACATGCATCATCTTCATGAACAAAAATATGGTTAAAAAATTATATCCTTCGCACAATTATTATGTTAATCTAATTTTAAATATCACTTCATCTAGTGTGTTTTGAAGATTTATTGTTATGAAAAGGATGTCACGGAAATCTTTATTGGGGGTCAGTTTCTGGAGTCATTTACTGTGGGCTGTTCATCATATCACAAATTTAAATGAACGTCATCTAACCATGTGGACGATGAGAAAGTCAATCAGTGGCAAATGTCAATTTTTTTCTGGAAGCATGAATGGAACACGCACGATCATATGTCAAAATTGTTTCCACCGATCGTTAAAAAATAATTAACTTACAGATTAATTACTCTGTAGATGATTTTTTGTTTTGATTTTATGAATTCCTCTTCTTTATTCGCATCCAGTGCTTCTTCTGCGTTCAATTATATATATATATATATATTGATTCTTTTTGTTGAGAAGTAGAGAGTTTTGTTATTACCCTGCTGTGCTATAGTAATAACCATTAAACGCAAGGTGGAAGCATTTTGGTGAGATAATTGTAAGACATGTTTAATAAAATAACCGTTATTTCTTAATTTCAGTGATATAATTGTGAGTGTTCGATAAAAAAAAAAAAAGAATAATTGTGAGCGACCTGGATTCTGAAATGGGAAGGAGTATTGATTGTAAGGAGAATGCATTAATTAGTTGCTAGCTAGCGTGGCTGAGAAACAGATGAAATTTTAAGCCAAACTTTCCGATTAATGTCTCCTGTCCAATTTCCGTTTGAATAATGGCATCAGCCCTTAATAATACATAATTAGGGTATTAATTACCTATAGTTATTCCAATTTTAAAACACGCTTTGCAATTCTTGTTGTTTCTAGAATTACCGGTCATTGTCATCCTTTGGTCCCCCGCCATGTTGGAACATAGTTGTAACCTTTTTGGTTACCTATTGTATTTGTTTTAAATAAATACATATTGTTAGCCCAGGTGATATATATGTGCAACCGGTAATTGCTCATATATATATATATATAACAACAATAATCTGTAGGATATTTGAAAAGCATACTTTAATTATATTTAGTATCATAACCTACCCATATAATACAGGTTACTCTCCATTAATTTTGTCACCAACAATCAAAACTGATATGTCCACCGTTATAATTCTTCATAAAAGGGCCAACGGAGCAGCATTTCAATGCCAACGTCCGTCATAATGTTTTCACACATAGTATATATATTCCAAATTTTTTTTTGTCAATATTCCGATTTCCATATTTAATTATATGATGATATTAGACGACTGGCAAACCATGTCTTGTATACTTAGAGGCTGTAGTTCACTTTATTGCCGCTATCGCACATGGCGTTTCTGGAATGTTCTTCATTCTCTTCAACCTGCTATACATATATGAAGTTGTGATCACATGTACTCAAACTCTGGCGAAGCCAAAACGGAAATGGGTTCAGTTCGTAGTGAAGAAGATTCATGCCAGCCCCACGTGCTTCTTTTCCCATTCATGGCTAAAGGCCACACCATACCCCTCCTCCAATTCGCCCGCCTCCTCCTCTGCCGCAACGCACTCGTCACCGTTGTGACAACCCCTGCCAACCGCCCATTTGTAACCGAATCCCTCCAAAACACCACCGCCTTCATCATCGACCTCCCGTTCCCCGCCAACATCCCTGACATTCCCTCCGGCGTCGAGAGCACCGATAAACTCCCATCCATCTCTCTGATCTACAAGTTCGCCCTCGCCACTGTTCACATGCAGCCCCACTTCGAACGCATCTTGGAGACTGTTCCAAGTGTCAGCTTTTTAGTTTCTGACGCCTTCTTATGGTGGACCCTAGAATCGGCCTCCAAGTTCGGTATTCCCAGATTGTTGTCCTCCGGCATGTGCTCTTACGTCGGATCCGTTTGCAGAGAAGCTTCTATCTCTGATATCTTCCATGGCCCCCAGCCAGACGACGAGCCAGTCAAGCTGAACCGGTTCCCATCGATCCAAGTCAGCAAGAACGACGTAGAACCCGAGTTTCGAAACCAAGACCCAAAAAGCCTTTCTTTTGAGTTCCATATGAACGTCTTTTCGTGCACCGCGAAAAGCTTCGGCATGGTGGTGAACAGCTTCTATGAGCTGGAACCTGTGTTCGTGGATTATATGAAGGAACATTCCGACCAAAAACTCTACTACTGTGTGGGGCCCTTTTGCCTTGCCGAAGAGCCCAAGAATAAGGTGGGCGAAGAATCAAGAAAACCAACATGGATGGAGTGGTTAGACAGGAGGCAGGAAGTTCTGTACGTGGCGTTCGGGTCGCAGGCAGATATATCAAGCGAACAGCTGAGAGAAATAGCGATGGGTCTGGAAGAATCGGAGGTGGAGTTTATGTGGGTGATGAGGAAGAAGGAGTGGGAGCCGCCTGAAGGGTTCGAGGAGAGAGTGGGGGAGAGAGGGATTGTGGTGAGAGAGTGGGTGGAGCAGAGAGAGATACTGAAGCACAAGAGCGTGAAGGGGTTTCTGAGCCACTGCGGCTGGAACTCTGTGCTGGAAGGAATATGCGCCGGAGTGCCGATACTGGGGTGGCCAATGATGGCGGAGCAACATCTGAATGCGAAAATGGTGGAGGAAGAGATAAAGGTGGGGTTGAGGGTTGACACTTACCATGGTTCAACGAGAGGGCGGCTAGTGAAAGGGGAAGGAGTGAGGAAGATGGTAAGGGAGCTTATGGGAGGAGAGAAGGGGAAAGAAGCGAGGAAGAAGGTGGCAGAGTTGGCGGAGACGGCGAAGAAGGCGGTGGCTGAGGGTGGGTCATCGTGGCGAGCCTTGGACTCACTACTTGTGGAGGCATGCAGGAGGAAGATAGAATCGTGCGAGGCTCGATAGTAGGAGTGGTGTATGATGGACGTGTGTAGGTGTGGCGGAAATATATGTGTTTGTTTCTATCGATCGACTACTGATGCTGAAAACGGGGAGGAGGCTCTATCTAGACGACCCACAAGGTCGACGCTTTTGTTTTATTAATGAATAAGTGGGAGGGTATCGGAAGTTGGCGTCTATTTATTATCATGCAGTATTGGGTATGAAGATTTTTGTGTCAGTTCCGTGATCTGTTTGTAGAATCATTATCGATTGAAACAGTTGATGAGGGAAGCGATGGATGTATATATTTTCAGGAATCAAGGAAGTTTGTTCTCTATTTTAATTTTTGTGCATTAATTAATGTCATGTTTTGGAATTTGTCGTTGACGGTGATGTAAATGAGAGGATGTGAATATGCATGAGATACGAAGATGGATAGTTCTGTGAATTCTCCAACGATTCCGTATGGGTGGTCAGTCAGCAACGGTAGCTCTAAGCTAACTGTAATAATATTGTACGCATTTGTCTGAATCTCTGCATTAATTTGATGACAACGTATTGGGAGAGCAACACCACGATGGTTGAGTGGTAGGGCGTCGTAACTTAGAGTTGATCTTGAAGTTTGAAACGTGAGGATCCTCCTGCACGTTTCGAATGATCGTTGAGAACTTGTAGGATCTAGCTAGTTTTGGCACTGTGATGGTAATGACCAAGTAAATGCTCGCTCAACAAAATACATACATAGAAAGTTGAGGCTTTTTGGTGCAATAATCCATCATATATAAAAAGGAAAAATTTGGTTCGATAGAAATATGTAATATGGAGCTTAGGCTTTGAGTGCCGTCCAATATATCTGTGACACACAGATCAGCCACATGATTGATAACTTTGGTGGGGCGCTTGTTTTTGTCGTTTTGAACTTTTTATTTGTTCAATTTGGAATGAAGTGGGTCATTTTTGGTAGGGCTAGCTTGCAAGTTGCAAGGACGTGATTTATATGCCACTGCCAAGTGTGTGTGTGTGAGCTGAGAATCTAACGACAAATCCTTCCGCACTGATGACCATGACAGTACCAAATGCAAGAGCCCCCCAGAGCGGAAGAGAGAGAGAGATATTAAAATTCTTGTGCGAGAATACCGAAATCATACGTTTCAACGAATATTTATTACAATATTATAGTCAAATTCGTTTTTACTCTAAACAAATTTAAAATTGTACTAAACTCGTTTAAATAAAAAACGAGTTTAGCGAGGTACATAGAATTGCAAATATTTTTTTTGAAAAAAACATTTGTGTTGCCTTCAGTAGCCGGCGTCTATCCCTTCAATCATCCATCCAATCACTCACTCACTCCTCCTTTTCCTTCCCCAATGTTACGTGGCCTCCTTCACTCTTTCCCTTCCCATCTTTTTCATTTTCTCATCTCTCTCCTTCACAAGACGTCACGTGCTAGCACACATTTTCGTTGTTTATTGCAAGAAAAAAATATTTTCTACAATTTGAAATAAAAAATCTTGTAATATGTATGTTTAGTTTTTTTATGAAAATTTACTTTACTCATGATCTTAGCTAAAATGCTAACAAAGGTATTTTATGAAGATACTTGACATTTTTTTTAGTTTCATGTAGTTGTATTTATTTTAGAAGCACTTGGTATGATAATAAGACATTTTCTTTTGAAAAAACAAACAATCAGTGAACATTAGATTTATGTGTTTAATGGAATTATTAATTTTATTATCAGCATTTATATATTAAAAATTTAGTAAAACACATGCAAATCATGCCCTAAGATAAATTTATCTATTTATTTGTTATTTTTTAGTTATGATGTACGTTCCTTTAGTTAAGGCTTCCTCAATTTTGGGGATATTATCCATTAAATTGCAATATATGATGAGAAATGAGTTGTACACTTTTTTTTTCCAATTCAACTCTTTCCCATCATTGAATTACAATTTAAGATGGGGGTTTCTAATTATAAAAGTAAACCCTTTAGAAAGCATATAAAAATATTTTAACATATACAAGTGATGTGGTTGCAGGTTTTCAATACTCATGAATTAAAAATGGTAAATGATCAGCAAAAATATCTTTTCTCTTTTTTAAAAAGAGCTACTAACATAATAAATTTTATTTGGATGTAAAAATAGTTATCAACTTCATTTTAGAAAATCACTGTCATTTTTTTAAAGTTATATCACATGACCGAATTTATGTGTAATTTTTCTAAATGAAAATATATCGCTTCTATATTTGAATTCAATACCTATCTATAATAAATCTGAATTTTTTAAAAATATTTTAACCGTCAATTGCGTCAATTTTTTTAACAAAAATGACTGGTATAGAAAGAAATAATGCTTGCTCTTATCCTCCTGATTTTGGACACTGGAGTTCCAGATGGTTGGGATGGAAATTCTTGGGAGGTGTGAAGGAGAGAGATGAGAAAATGAAAAAGATGGGAAGGGAAAGGAAAAGAAAGAGTGAGTGAGTGATTGGATGGATGATTGAAAGGATAAGCCCGTTCACAGTTGCATATTATTTTGTGGGTCTTACCGAACTCGTTTTTTTGTTTGAACTTATTTAGATCAAAAACGAGTTTGATTGTAATATTGTGGTAAATATTTTTTGAAATGTGACATTTTGGTATTTTCTTTTACTGTTTGATGTATTAGCGTAAAAAAACCGGGATTCCCCCCCTCAAAACGTGTTTCAGTACATGCATTTTTTATTTTAAAAAGTTTAGATGTGGTTGGGCTCTAGGAACTTATTAGATCAAAACATACCTTCAGATTTAAAGAGTATTTACAAAAGTATCTATTGATCGCACGTCAACAAAATCACTACATCAACACTAAAATTTAAATTTATAATTTTATAAGTCATGAGCCAATTCACTATGCCAACAGCACCAACGTTGATCGGCTTCGGTGTCTGCGCGTGTTAAGCACAATAGTGCAAGATGTGGGCATCAGTAATTCAGCCAATCTACCAAATATGGTACAAAGGCAGTTAAAAAATAGTAATAATGTTGCTAACAAGTCAGTTTTGCAGGATAGCAAAGAGAAATGGGGTTCGTGATGGGGCTTGATGAGCCTTATGGCCATTGGCCAGTGGTCCCTTCCCTTACAATAAGGTTAATCATTTTTCCTTTGCCCAAGAAAATTCATGAGCGTTGGTCCTCCAATACACTACTTATGGGCCTATTGGGCCCAACCCTTGTACGGCCTGTGTTCCTGGGCTCCCAATTTTGGTTACTTATGAAGACAAAGAAAATGGATTCTTATGACCTTATGAAAAATTCTGTGACATTGCTTATGTATATCACAGAAAATTTGCTTCAAGTCCCGGGCTTTACTCGTTTGAGGAGCCCAGTCTTTATTCATGTTCAAGTCTGTGGTCGAGACAAATTGCAAAGTCGATATTCCCAACTGAACGTACAAGGTATAACGACGAAATTCAGTTATCCATTTTATTAAATTTTCTTAATTTATTGGAAATCCATTGGAAAAATTAGCTTTTTGAATCCTTCAACTTTTAACTCGATTTTTCAACTATGATTTGATGCGATTTAGGCCCTGAATTTTTGACTTGATATCAATCTTTATTTTTTATATTACCATAATTCAATTATGATTTATCCCATGAGGTAAAAACTACTAATAAAACTCTACACCTCAGCACCATGTGGATTTTTAAAAAAAAATTGGAAAAAATAAAAGGAAAGGACCATAGAGAGAGAGAGAGAGGGGGGAGGTTGCAGTGAGATTACCAGCTTATAGTATGGATGTGCAAGAGGCCAATAGTCTATTTCGATTTAGTTAAATCCAAAGTAGTCCGGTCTGATCCAAATAAACAATATAATTAAATTAGATTTGATTAGATTGATTGATCGAGTTGGATCAAGTTCAAGACCCCATGCTCATATTAGTTGGCCCGACTGCTCTCATTATTTTTAACTTATTTATTTTTAAATTGTTTTATGTTAATAATAATACTTATTATTGTTAAATTCTGAAGATAATCTATTTATATATAAATTATAATATTTTGATGTGTATTTTATATGTTTTTAGGTTTTTTTATGTTAATTTTGTATTAATATATTACAATTTTGCCTCCTGTAAAGAGATGAAAAAAATCATTGAGGTCTCTGGACTGTCTGGAGTGGTCCAAATAGTTTAAATGGACTAATCCAATCCAACCCGTCTTCATAACGGTGTTAGATTGAATTGTTTTGTATAGACTAGCCTGAAGTCTATAGCAGATCATTCCTTAGGTTAGGTATTAATCAAGGCTGGGCTGACCGCATCCATGCACACCCCTAATTTATATTAACTCCCTTATCTTTGCCTTTCTGCGCACTGCTCATTCGCCTCTACTGCATTTCTTGTGGCTAGCTTTTTTCCCGATTACTAAACTAACTATACACACAAGGCCTGATTCTCTTTTAGAAATATTTGATAAGATGTTTTACATTCAGACAGCTCGCTGTTGGCATATTCGAAACTTTTTGAGTTGGGAAGATTTTATTGCATCAAGAAAACTGCTTAAGTTATTGATTTACGCAAGAAATTTGAAAACAGAAAATTTCTTTACTTTATGATTAACCATC
>QFDD01115288.1:0-16257 GCA_006871305.1 Vachellia collinsii
TCAATTTTCCCATCTTATTTCTATTTTAAATCTCACTTTATTGGCTGAGAATAAATTATTTAAATTTTCATGCACCAAAAGAATTTAATCCCATACTTAGAGTTGTTTATATTCTCTGATTTTTTTATTTTGTTTACTGAATAATTTTTATAAAAATATTAAAAAACTGACTAAGAAACTGAAGGATAAACGAAAAATCCTGTCATTAAACGCATATGCTCTCTGTGGGCTCATTAGTTACATGTGACTTTTTTTCCTCTTAGCCCAAGGTACAAATTCTGTGTGCTCTGAAATTATTGGACCCGATCAAAGTGATACTACAGAAAGATATATTTATATATTTTTAAAATATCATATTATCTATATCCTATATCTTGTCTAATTAAAATATTTCAAGTATTATTTATATGGATCTTATACCCTATAATTTTTTTTAATTATTTCTTTTTTTCATAAACATCTATTATAATGATTTATAAAAAAAGAAAAATAATTAAAAAAATTTATAATAAAAATACTTTAAATATTTTTATTTAATAGAATATAAATGAAGAGAAGTTACGTAAGTATTTTTCAAGCTTGCTACCTAATAATTAAAAAAATTTAAAAATACTTCCCACTTTGTTTTGTATGAGTAAATTTTTCCCGGGAAAATTGCTACCCCACTTTTTTTTCCCCGTTGCTCTCAAACTGTTCAATTGCTGAAATGCCCTCGAGTCCTTGGCAGAATTTCGACCTCGTTGTTCGATATTGATTTATCCATCCGGCGCTCAAGCTTTGATCCTCTCATTTCTCTCTTTATTCATAATCTACGTATTCTGCCTGTGATCCTCCTGTTCTGTTTGCTTATTCTTTTGCCTCATAAATCAGAGTTTCAATAGTGGGCTGGTCATGGGACTGCTTCGACATTTGCGGCGACTGTACTTTTCATTCACGATTGAATTTTAAGTCCAGGAGTTAGGAATCTTGCTCCGAAGGCCGGTGATTCGTGTTGGGGATATCAGCTTTTGTAGCTGGCCTCCGGTTTGTCATTCTCGCCAGAACGGGAAAAAACGGTGACACCCTGAACATGAATTCATAAGATTTTCTTCGACTTTTGTCATTTGAATCCCCGAAATTATTGTAGTATTTGTATTTTGATTCGTTATTTATTAATGCAATTCTTGCTCTCTTCTCACAGCAATTTTTGCCTGTTCCGGATCATGCAAAAGGTCAACGAAGAATCGGCGGAAGTTTGGGGGCTGATCCTGCACCTTTTCTTTTAAACTGGAGTTATCACAATGTTGGATGCGAATGGAAGCGATTTTAATATCTCAAACCGCTCTCTTCACCTAGCTGAATGGCATCCTTTTCAATAACACCGTTGAACAGGGCCTGAAGCCCTTCCTTCCTCTAAAATCAGGTGAGTATCTTTCTATTAAATAGTAAAGACAAAGTACAATCTTCTTTTGAGCGCAATGAAATCCTCGAAATCAAATTTAGATTTCCTCTGTTTCATGGGAGTCTTGCCGAAAATCTTTGCAGGATCAGCCAAGAACATATTTACTAAGCGTTTGTTTCGGCCATTTGAGTTAAGAGAATTTGGTGCTTCTTGTATTGGCGAAATCTTATTTTATCATTGTTGACAGCACAACGTGTTCTTCTACAGATTTTCGATTAATAAAGTTGGTTCAGCTGAGAATACATCGACGGCTCACAGTTCCAACCTCCAGATTTTCAATAGGAGTTTTTCTTTTGCTAAGATGGATTGTTGCAATTGCTTCGGGTTCATCCGAAAATCTAAACAGCAGAGTGCCAAGTTTGATATCAATAATAATCTCTCTCAGGAGCTGTTGTTGGATAAAGACATTGAAGATGACGATGCCTCATATGATGATGAGGTTGCTGACATCAGCAGTGGAGATGATAGTGAAGTGCAAATTCGTGCCAACAGTTCTGAGGATATTTTGAAATGGAGAGCAGAGAATGACATGATTTGTAGGCAATTTCCTGTAAAGGAAACTCGCATAGTTGTTCGCACAGAGGTGATTGTGGGAGTAGTCTTTTTGGATTTAAATCGAAGGGTGCTCTGATGTATAGTGAAATATGAATGAATGCTTGGATATTGGTATTTGACTTATCTTGTGTTCAGCATTGGCATAAACTGTTCTAGCATGTTTTAAGTACTTTATAGATTCCAGACCAGAAGCACCTCCGCCCAATATTTTACGGTGTCAATAACTACTAGCTGCAGGGCTTATTTCGTTGCTGTAAATGATATTCTATTTCCCAATGATGATATCATTTATATCGGTGATGGTGGTGAGTCTTATAGATTGAGATATGAAATTCTAATTGTGGAAGTTTGGTCTAGCTTTCAGATTCTGTTGTTTAACATTTTGGTGGTACGACTAGAAGTTTGAACTTTGAAAAGTTTTTAACATTTCACCGTTTTGTTTCTAATTGTCGAATTCTTTGTAGCTCCACTTGCAACCATAATTTTTCACTATTCTGTCTACTACATCATTCTTGAGCTTATATTCAGTCCCTGATGTCAGTATCTTAAAATACTGTTTGTACGCTATGCGTCTGCTTTCTGAATGGTTTTTTCATTGTTTGGCCTACATTTGGGTGATTTCATATCTGTCCTTTCAGAAACTTGATTTTATTTGTAATCTGTTTCAGGATGAAGATGGAAACAAGATGATAAATGAGTATGTTCGTCAATATAAGATAGGTTCTGGGAGCTACGGGAAAGTGGTGAGCATGATGCTCTAGTAATATCTTGTCTTTTTTCCCAGTAGTTCATTTACTCCTAATCCCCTTTCCCCTTCATTCATGACAGGTTTTATACAAAAGTTCTGTTGATGGTAAGCACTATGCAATCAAGGTAAGGACTGTTTATGGTGTATGGGGCAGTGGATTACTGCGGTAGCAAAGAGGCCATTGGTTTCATTTCATGTGCGGCAATGAGTAGTCACGATTCATTATAAAATAGGAAAATGGGATCTAGATAGTCAGTTTAGCTAGCTTGCCAGAGGGATGATGTAGACTTTCAACTACCAAGGGACTGAAAAGCGCATCTGTTAAATCATATAATTGTATGGTTCAAAAAATAATAAATAGATAATATAGAGGTGAAATTAAATATCACGTTATTTTTCACCTTTCAAAACTCACGGGCTCACGCATGTACAATGTTGTTGTTAAGGGAAGGGTGAAACGGATCAATTGTTGAGCTTAAATCTTATGAACTGCAGGTTTTTCACAAGTCTCATTTATTGAAGGTTCGCGTTGCAGCCTCAGAGACTGCCATGACGGATGTTCTGCGAGAGGTATCATTTTTTTTTTTTTTTTTGGAGAGGTATCATTTAATTTCATATCTTTGGCTTCTTGGAAATTTATGTCGTGAGGTGCGGATTTTCAATTTGCAATGCTTGATCATACGTTTTGCTTATACCCAGTGGCTACTGCTTTATATGTCTATTTAACTTCTGATGGCAATATATGGAAACTGATACCGAATTTGCAGGTTGTTGGTGTACTATTCACTAATCTTATTGTAGAATATACTTTCATCTGTGATTACTTTTGTACAGTAGCAAGCATACATAGGTTTTATTTATGATATATCGGTTGTTTTATCATCTCTACAGTAGTTTGAATGACACGACTACTTTCTTTTCAGGTGCTCATCATGAAAACAGTGGAACATCCGAATATAGTCAATCTCATTGAGGTGATTGATGACCCAGAGTCAGATCACTTTTACATGGGTACTCATGAATAGTTTCTTCATTTAGCTTTGTTATTTAATTATTGAATAGATCTGCTTAGGCTTTTGATTGTGTTTGAGCTTCAAATTTGAACAATTTAGAATCTTGTTGAAGTCCATTGCTTGACTACTTGTTTATTCTTGTACAGTACTTGAATATGTGGAAGGCAAATGGGTCTGTGAGGGTACAGGACCTCTCTGTGGCTTAGGTGAAGAGACTGCTAGGAGATACTTGCGTGACATTGTCTCAGGATTAATGTATCTACATGCTCATGTAATCTCTTTCAACCAACACTTTCGGACTATTGCTGATTTTAAAACCCCCCAAAAAACAAAAAATGAATAACAAAAAGAAGAAAACTTACCCACACACAGTAGGGCCTCAATCTCACACTCAATGTTATGGTTTCCATGTAGTTCCCAAAATTTTAATTGGAGGATTAAATTTCATCATATGGATGTATGATTAGCTTCTCGGGTCACGATTATATGTATTTATTGCAACTTTTGCTTGTACTCTCCTTTATGTTCTAAGCTTGTGTCCCTGGATGCTTATCATTATAGTTTTGTTTTGTTGTTTATGTGAAGACATTAATATAAACGCTTGAGGCTAAAGTGTAAGAAATATTTTACATGATTGTAAAAACGCACAATACTAGATTTTAGGAAGAATCATAATTAAGTCTCAACTAAGGAATATAATATTTGACAAGCCCAAAGGACTTGTAAACAACTCTTTGGACTTGTCAATTACAAATGGGAAGAAGCTGAATGACAAGTCTTTAAGACTTGTCAGTTGTTATGTCCCTTGGTTGAAACCTAGCTAATTGCTTTTCTCCCTAGATTTTATCCTAAAGAGCATGATGTTGACTAGTGCTAAAAAGTAATCTCCATTGTCATATGCATTGAAATGGGTTGACTATGTGATAATGGTAATTCATTCACGATTTCTTTGAATGGCAGAATATTGTGCATGGGGATATTAAACCTGATAATCTGTTGGTTACTCGCGATGGTAGGGTGAAGATAGGGGATTTCAGTGTCAGCCAGGCATTTGAGGTATTATTACTACCGACATTAACGTGTGAGAATTCAAATATACAGGTGGGGTCTATTTACATCATACTTCATTTAGCCCCTTCACCATTGATTACCATAAATGGATGAAATAGTTTTTTATTTTTAAATTTTTGTCCATTACATAACTGGGTGTGGGAGATTAGATTGTTACTTTTCCATAAACGAAGTAATCAGTATATGACCTAAATCATTTTTTTTTTGTTGGAAACCTATATGCATGTACCCTATGCACAATGTTCTGAGGGTATATTTTATGATTTGTTTAAGGTGACATTTCATGGATGCTAGGATAAGTCGCAGCAATGAATGTGGAGCCCGTAATTGGTTTCATTTTGCAGGATGATAATGATGAACTTCGTCGGTCCCCTGGCACCCCTGTTTTCACTGCACCAGAATGTTGTTTGGGTTAGAATTATCTTTCCAAACTTGCATATTACTTTTCTCGTTTACTGTGTAGAGTCCATGGAAGGACACGTTCTCATTGCAGTTTTTTCTCTTCATGTTCTTCAGGTCTTACCTATCATGGTAAAGCTGCAGACACATGGGCAGTAGGAGTTACTTTGTACTGTATGATACTGGGCGAATATCCATTTCTCGGTGATACTCTTCCAGATACATACGATAAAGTTTGAAGCACACATTCCCCTTGAATATTTTACATATATTTCTTGTGACATACTTTCGGTCCGTGGTTGATGCTCAGCATATTGTTTTTTTCCTTGTCCAGATAGTCCATAACCCTTTAGTCCTCCCAGACAGTTTGAACCTGCAATTGAGGAACTTGCTAGAAGGACTGCTTTGCAAAGGTACTTATCATTCAGCAGAAATGTTAATTTTCACTTCCTCTGTCTATCTTTTGAAACTCCTTTATGGTTCCTTTTCTGTTGAGTTTGTCATCTTTTGGTTCTATTGTGTGTTTTGTAGATCCAACACTAAGGTTGACATTAAGTGATGTTGCAAAGCATAGCTGGGTGATAGGAGACTTTGGGCCGATTCCTGAGTACTTGTGTTGCTGTAAACGCAAGAGGTTGGAGAGGGAAGACTTAGATAGGAGCAAAATACTAGCTTGACCTCTACAGGATCATAGTTTTAAATTATTGTGTAGGAATCCCAGATATATTTTCCCATTTTGATCGCCTGTGGAGGCATGAGTAAGGTGGTGTTGATGTCCTGGGAAATTGTAGAAAGTAATTGGTCGTTCTGGTGATCGAGTAGGTAGACAACGATTCACTTCTTTTTGTCTGTGGAAGAGTTTTGCATTATTTTAATTTGTGAATTTCCGATGCTTCATGGCCTAGTGACTTGTAGCCCACCGTTAATGGCGGAAGGTTGCGGAATCAATTAATCCCACCATAATCTCAAGCATTTACATGCCCTGTGTGATCCAACACACAACATGGTGTTTATGAAATTTGAAAATCCAGTCATGATTTGTTTTTTTTTTTTTGCTGTATGAGAAAGTTTAGGTAAATTGGATTTTTGGAGGCTTTTTAGTTCTGAAGCTAAATCTTCTTGCATGCTGAACCACCTTCCTAACACATAGACTGTTGTTATTAAAAACCAAATTATAACTGGCTAACTCATCCGATAAAATAAAGCCCAAAGTAAATTAGATCATATAGCCGTTTTTTTTTTTTTTGTTATTTTTACGGGGCCTTATTATGTCTTTTTGTATTTTTAAGTGTTTAAGATGATGTGGTGTGAAATGGGCTGATTTCTTCTAATATGAGGAACTAAATACCAATATTTATAAGGATAACCATTTACATTTAGTGCTCAGAAATTTTTTTAAATAGACTTATCTCAAACAGGGAGATATGTACTTAAAAACTCTTTATTTCTTTAAAGATAAAGTATTCGTTTGACGTCACAATATGGAACAAGAAACGAATTCAGTATTCAAGCATGGAGATCTCCCAATTTGCAGAATTGTAATATGTGAGGTGATATTATTTCAAGCCTGATCGTCTTTGGATGACAAGATGGGAGAGTGTACTTGTAAAGAGGATTGGGCGTGAAAAGAAGGTGCAACTGAAAAGGGAATGGGAAGATGGCTATGAATGATGATGATGATGTCATAAAGTGGTTTTTGGTTGCATTGTCATCTAGCTTGATTTGGCTGTGTTTAGTTGTTTTGTATTGTGAAGTTTCCCATCACGGCCAGCTACTTTTAACTAACTAGTTGGGATGACCACGTAATGCTGTTGTGTGTCCAGTTAATAAAGAGTGAAGCAAATAAAGCAGAGGCTGTTCCTTACTCTCTACCAAAACCATAGTTTGGCTGTTTTACGGCAGCTTCCTCCATCTCTGCGTTTACACGCCACCACTCACAGCTTCCTCTCCACCCGTCAAGAATTTCTTGTTTTTCACTCCTCCTCTGTTTTCTATTTGACCTTTACCGCTTTACCCTCTGTTTCTTCTCATCCAATTCAGCAGAAAGACCATGATTATGTTGATGCGAAGTTTTCATTTTCCAGGAACTTGATTCTGTACTGTGCGAAGTTCCAACTTGAAGTTTACCACTGAGGTGAAAAGAACGAAATTTTGCTGGGAGGTGTAAGTGCTGAAAAAGGACCGCGCGAGAGAAGACTGTGTCAGATGAGGCACTCTGCATTCTGAATAGAAAACCACTTGGATTTTCTGACTCCTGGCACAGAAGTAGAGGCGCTTCCTTCCTGCCATTTTATTAGCTAGTGCTTATTTAACAATCATTTAAAAAACATTTTTACGTAAATCGAGATAAAACTTCTTTTACGTATTACATATTTATCTCGGATTGTGTAAAATTATTTAAAAAAACTATTCCTAAACATACCCTAACTCCTCCTAGCAAAGATTTTTATTGAAAAGTTAAGAAAATTAAATATATTATTTAAATATATTTGTATTTATTATTATTTTTAAACTAATTGTCTGATTATAAATTAATATATAAATTAATTATATACATAATCAATGTTTTTAAGTAGTGTGTTTAATTTTTTAAATCTTTCTAACAAAAGTTAACTAACTTTTATATTAATGGTCGAATGAAGTATAATTTAGGGGTTTAATGTACACAGACAATGCATTTTTTTTTAATGTTTATCTTCATCATTGTATTTTAGATATATTTTAGTTGAAATGTATAATCTTTATAAAATATAAAAAGGTATAATCTGAGTATATATCAATGCTATTCTTATATATAAATTATAAATAGCGAGATTTATGTCATATCCTATCCCAATATTCCACGTAAATGGACCAATGTCATTTTAACTTAAGCATAGATGCTTAAAAAATGTAATTAATGTACATGTTATTGTAAAGAAAGAAAAGAATTCTGGTGATCATGTTGTCGTGTAAAAACTGGAAAGAGTATTGGGAAAAAAGAAAAGACAGACTTTTTGAAGTGGACAAAGGACACGAGTACACAAGGAATGTGAAGGCATCAACCCTTTTTAATAATTTATTGGCATTTGGTACAGTTTCATCAGATTCTTTATTTTATTTTAAAAAGGGGAGGTCACATCTCACATTGGGGGAGGTTCTGAAATCTGCATATAAAGAAAAGAATTGTATTCTCTCCCACCTCCTTATTCCTTATGCTGCCGTTACTGCCTCTGATTCTCTCCTCTCTCCAAAACCCGCCCGCGTCATCGGGTTCTCTCCTTCTGATCTGTCCCGCCATTTTCTCCTCACCGTTAAAAAAAAAAAAAAATGTCTCGTCTTTATTAATATCATAAATGTTTTTATTTTTTATTTTTGAGATTTATATAATGCGGGTGAAAATGATTATTCATGTTTTTGGACAAAAACAAAATGATTATGCATTTGATCCGACGCATGCATGCATGTGAGGGGAATTTGAATCATAATTACTCCTCTATATATATATATATATGCCCACTTCCACCCAACCTTTAACACATGCATGTGATTAGCTCCAAGCTACGTCATTATCTTCAATCATATATGTTCTTCCTCACTCTCCCCCCGTGCCCATTTCTGTTCAACTTATGACTTATTACTACTTCAAAAATAATAAAATTTACTCCTGCCCCATATATGTGTTGAACTCTATTAACTGGATATATACCTGTGCTTTAACTAAAAATAAATAAAAAACTGTTTAATTTCTTGCGGTTTGAGAAGTTTCCAAGAGAAATTAATCATCTTGCGTATATATCACTGTAAGCAATTTAATCTACAATGCATGGTGCATCGATCAGTTTGGCAAATTAAATACGTCACTTGTAAGTAACGTCCACTGAGAGGCGTTCGAGTTTTGGGAAGATCTCTTTGGATATGTAGTTTTGTGGTGGTGGCATCCAATTCCAATCTCAGCATATAAAAAGCTGATAACGACGGACTTGATTTGATTAATTGAATTGGATTTAATATTCTTAATTGTCGTCACACGGCGTTTAATTAATTAGCTTAATATCTGTACACACATGTATCACTACATATCTTCCATGTACTTTTGGTTTTCCCCCTTTTTCTAAAGCAAAAATGTCAAAATATAAATTAGAAATATCTGTAATGATGTGTTGCCTATTCCTTCTACGAGTTAAATGTTAGACAGAATTAAGGTTTTTTTTGTCAACTCTTCAAAATCACTTTTAAAATTTCACAAAGTCGATATAGAACTCCTCTTACATACTTATCTCATATTGTGTATAATTACTTTCAAAAAGTTAATTCAAACAAGCTCTTTATTAGAGTGACTTAAATTGCGTTTGAGATTCACTTCTTTTAAATTAAAACTATTTAACCATGTCTCAACTTGTATTGAAGACTGTTAATTGTTCTTTTTTCTTTTAAAAGAGTTAATAGGCGTAATTTAGTTCAAATATTCTCATGCATCATCGTTCATGATTCAATGCTAGCACAAATTTTTACATGTTATATTGATGTTCTAAAGAACTTACAATCTTCAACCGACTGGTTCAATCAATGGCAGAAAGATTTTTCTTGAAACAGCATCGCCATGAACGACAAATAAATTTTTAAAGTAAATTGAAAGCAAGTTGGCTGAATTAGCCACTCAGGAAAACGGAAGAGAATGTCTTTACTGGGCTATGAATGGAAAACGAGTTTAATATGCTGTACTCGAAGGCATAAATCATAATATGCCCACATCCATCAGAGTCGGACAAAACTAAAATAAAATAAGGGCGAAACCGGGAATAAACACAAATAGAGGGCCACATATGCAAATTAAGTACATTTTGTCAGTTTTATAAGTCTTTCCAAGTCTTTCCCACTACTAACGTCCGAGTTACCTTACCCCGTCTCACCTCCCCCGTTCTAGTCGCCGGTTCCCGGCAATATGTTCTGACGGCACGCAAATCCCGTCGAATCATGCGGCGGCGCAATATTTGACATCCGACCCTTCATTGAACTTGCCGGTACGGTTGTTTTCGTATTTGTACTTATCCCCGTTTCTCGAGATTGAAATTTTTATTATTATTTTTTTCATTTCATATTTTAAAGTTTGGATCCCAATTCGTTTTTTGTTTATTGGATTGAATCGGATCATAGCCAAGCCTCGCAGTCAAATATGTCCTACGTGTATTTCGCCTTTTTGAGTAAATTTCCTCTTCTGTTCAGTAATTGATGTTCGCTTCATTTTCTCTCGAATTTACAGATAATTCTTTCTTCATGGCTGAAAACCAGATAAGGTAAATCTGTGGGTGGTCTCACTAATTTTCTGGTATCTCCAGATTTTCCAATGTTTATTGCTGATTCATTTGATGCTGCTCTCATTTCTTTTGATCTACAAATTGGGTCAAGTTTTGTAAAGGGTTGGTTTTCAGTATTAGCTATTGAGTAATTACTGATTTCTAACCGAAGTTCTCAAACTGTGGGCAGAATACATTGAGTTTGGTTGCGTACAGATACTGGAATTTTTCTTTTTTATTTTTGGGCATAGGTGGCATATTAAGGAATTGTGACATAATATTGGTGTACGCTTCTGCAGTTGAAGGTGCCCTCTCTTCTGATATGGTTTTGTTGGGATACATCAAATAAATTTGTAGAGATGACGAACGAAATACGTTTGAATTGTTCGATGCCGGAAGATGAAAAGAAAGAGGATAACTTCTTGAAAATGAATTCAAGGGACAGCGTGAATGCGGGTGGTTCTAGATTTAAACCAAGTGATTCGCTTCTCCCTGGTCTTATTGATGATGTTGCTTTAAATTGTTTAGCATGGGTTAGTAGATCAGATTATGCTTCACTATCGTGTATAAATAAAAGTTACAATAGGCTGGTTAAGAGTGGGTATTTATATGGTTTGAGGAAGCAGTTGGGAATTGAGGAGAAAGAGCATTGGGTTTACTTGGTTTGTGATCCTAGGGGATGGGAGGCATTTGACACGACCAAAAAGAAATGGATGGCATTACCTAAGATGCCTTGTGATGAATGTTTTAACCATGCAGACAAAGAGTCATTAGCTGTGGACTGTGAACTGCTGGTTTTTGGTAGGGAGTTGCTGGATTTTGCTATTTGGAAGTATAACCTGATTTGCCAGAGTTGGGTAAAGTGTCAAGGGATGAACCGGCCTCGTTGTTTGTTTGGATCTGGCAGTCATGGTTCAATTGCTATTGTTGCAGGCGGAAGTGATAAAAATGGAAATGTTCTAAAATCAGCTGAGTTGTATAACTCTACTTCAGGTGTATGGGAGCTGTTACCTAATATGCTTACATCACGGAGACTTTGCTCTGGCTTTTTTATGGATGGGAAATTCTATGTGATTGGAGGAATGTCAAGTCCTGCTGTTTCATTAACTTGTGGAGAGGAGTATGATCTGGAGAAAAGAACTTGGCGGAAAATAGAGGGCATGTACCCCTATGTCAATAGGGCTGCCCAGGCGCCACCACTTGTGGCAGTTGTAGACAACCAGTTATATGCAGTTGAGCATGTAAGCAACACGGTGAAGAAATATGACAAGGAGAAGAATACCTGGAATGACTTGGGAAGGCTTCCAGTCCGGGCAGATTCTTCAAATGGCTGGGGCCTAGCTTTCAAGGCTTGTGGTGAGCAGATTCTGGTTGTGGGTGGTCAAAGAGGGCCAGAAGGTGAAGCTGTTGTTCTTAACTCGTGGTCTCCTAAGTCACGGGTTAAAAATGGAACCTTAGATTGGCAGGTTCTTGGCGTGAAGGAGCATGTTGGAGTGTTTGTGTACAATTGTGCTGTTATGGGATGTTGATATACATAGATTGACTCAACAGAAGCTATTGGTATCTACTTTCTGACTTAGCCTTGGAGGGCGCTTCCATGTGCATCGGTTTCATTTATCAAGTTGAGTTGTTGCTGGGGGTTGGGTTTATTTAGTGGAGAATTCGTGTTTTTTTTTTTTTTAAACATGGCTTTAATTGGATGGGTTTCTCACTTTCATAATCCATCTTTCTCGAGTTTCTTCTGCGATCACTGAGTAGGTTTACATCTACATCTCCTGTCATCGTTTTCTTCTCTCCAGTCGTAGCCATCTATGTGAACCAATAATTCATGAAGTTTTGTTGTTTAATGATTTGATGCCCATGGCTTCTTGCTCCATTCCTATAATCTATCAAAATTTATGTCCGGTAATCACCTCTTGAAAATTATTTATTTGGCAGGACCGCAGGATCCTATGGTTCATAGTCCAAATTGAAGAAGGCACTTGCCTTGTGTTTGATGTTTCAGCCATTTGGTGCTTAATTGCTGCAATTGTAACTCCTTATTGGCATTTGTTAAGCTACTACGAAATCATCCTTCATATCTCTCTCAAAATTTTGCAAGCATTGGTGAAAAGGGGTAAATAAACTTATTTGAGGTGATTAGGTATAAAATGCTGATGGGAATGAGGTCCCTTCAGGTTTATGATGTGTTTAAAAGCCTTGTCTCTGACTGTGAGCTTCCAGCTGCACTTACCGTCTTGGGTCGTGTATGCTTGATCAACAACCTGGCCTAGAAGTTACTTCTGTTTCTTAATACGGAACGTTAACAATGACCGCCATTCGACCGGCCTACCATTTCCTCTTTTACTGCAAATGTGAGCTGTGACCACCATACCGAATGGGAAATAACTTTCCATGTTCTCTATCTGTGACTTTGAATCAGAATTTTCTCATCATGTGTCATTGCATCTTTTTTAAACCATTCGGTTGGTCTATAGAAGGTATTTTCCTCAAAATCAGATTCAATACCGTAACTCTTTTTTTTCCACTCTCTCTCTTTTCACCAAACAAATTATGGGATTCGAAATCCATGTGCTATCAGATTGGTTCCACTGGCCACAACTTCGTCTGATACTGGGATTCATTTCCCTTCTCCTATGTGACTGATGAAGTAAATGGGCCTCTTGGACTTTGGGCCTGAGACCTCTGTGATAGGATGGGGATAAGATCACCGAATCATACCACTCAAGCGAGTCTATGGAATTTGGACCAACATGTATGACTGAGCCTAAATGACCATTGACTTGCAACTCCAAGGCATTCGCCAGGTCGGCTAAATGATTGCAAGGACTATAAACAGTGATAACATGCCTCTTAAACACTTGATTTAAATACCCACTTGAACTCAGAAGAGATCGACCCGGTTGACATACATAAAAGACATGAACAACACTCTTTCGGAGGATTAGGTTATAATATTTCTCTCTCTCTTTTTGACAGTCATAGATGTAAATACAGTTAATAAGATTTTTTTTTTTGGCCTCAGAAATACATTTAATAAGATTGAAAATAGTCAGAAGTCCGAAACTCTCATCCTCGAGGAAAGAACAATGAACTTCACCTAAAGGACGAATGAATACATATGTTACAGCAATTTACCTCTTTGTAACAAAAATCTCAACCTAACCCCCATGCTGTCCTTCTCATGGTTACAAAAGTCCCAGTCATCAGGCTGGATCGAACTAGTTTTGGGATATTTCGTTTTTCCATTTTATTTTGACTGTACAATGATTAATCTCTTCAGGATAAGCACCCCAACCATAAACAGCTTGTGGCTTGAGTTGGCATTTTCCACAGCTGAATTATTACCTCTCAAATTAAGAACTTGTCGGAGTCGAGTCACACAATAAACTTTAGGATCCAGTAAGTGGTGGACCTTAATTTTTATATGGCATTTAAGAAGAAAGTGACGCCTGGCTCCCACCACCTCACTTATTTAGAATTTTTGGTTCATTGAAAGATTTCTGAGGGAAAATAAGAAAAGGTCGAAGGGAATGTTACTTGTTCAACACTACCGGAATATGCGTTTATGCAGTGGATTGTATTACTGTCGTTACCAGAATTATTATCCACTTGTTATATATCGCGGGCATGAAATATGATTTGTTATTAAACTAGAGATTTAGTGCACAGAATCATCCACTTGCTCCTCCTTCTATCTCTGTCATGAGTAGTGGAATTGGTACAGCTTGCTGCTGCATTCCACTGGTCCATGAGACCTTCCGATTCATCAATGCAACTTATTTTTTTGATCAAAATCAATGCAACTTATTGAAACTACTCACCTTTGGTTAATTAATCATGAAATGCTAAATTAATTAAGCTGATCGCTTTTTTTTGCAGTTGCTTGTAACATCTCACATGAAAGCGTAAGTGCGCTTGATCAGTAGTTATTCATTTCTTTCTCTCTTTTATTTTGCATTCTTCCACTAAACCAACGAGTTGACGTTTGACTTTCCTTTTCGCGTCTCCGTTGTACCCTTTTCTAAAATGTTAGGAAAAATATCTAAAAATGTAATCAGTTACACTTTATACCACATGCATCACCTTGCCAGTGTAAAAGCTTATTCGATCCTTAGAATATATACACGCAAGATGATCAATCTCATTTAGTTGTATTTAAATCCTATTGTATGCTTGTCTTCCACAGTGAAAGGCGAATGCTATGGGGATTGAGAAAGACAAGAGGAAAGAAGCAAGTAATGAAATTTCATGCATTAAAGGGTTTGGAACACGTATGCATGTTACTGTATGATATGAATCTGACAGTTGATCCGTGGAGTTGAGAATGATAATAAATGACAATAATGACGGCATGACACGTCAGCCAGGTTAGGCTGTTATTTCCTTATCTTGTGCCGTGTGAGTCGTGAACAAGAGCCAGATATCCGAGTCGGTGAGTATGACTCGTCTTCTGTTGGTGTGGCCCCAAACTTTTGTCCGAAAACCAATTCACAGCTGAATCCACACCCAACTGTGTATTGATAATTCTATATTAATCAGTGGCCATGAATGGTTGAATCATAAAAAAATCATCACTTGTTTACTTCTTACTGTTAATATTAATCTTATATGCTTGCTTTTATCTCTATTTGTTGTGGTTCCCGGTTGTTTTTCTGCTGTTGATCTAATGCGTAGGTGATGTCTCTATCTCACATAATTAAAGCGTTTGTTTGCCATGTAACTTTTTGGGGCTTTTGGAGACGGAGAAAGTTGAATTCTTTTCTTCCTCACTTCTTGGCCACAAGCTAATCCTGATAAGTAATAAGCATCTCTTCTAAAAAGCAAAAGCAAAAGCAGAGGTTTTGAGTAAACTTTCCAAATACTCATGATCGCCTAATTGGAATCCTTACCCCCAAAACCCATTATTAAATGCTTTAACTCACTATTATATGGAAGCTAAAAAAAGCAGAGGAGGATATAAAAAGGTTCATCCTTTTCTCACAATTCTAGTATCTGTCTTCGCACTACTGCTCTGGTAAAAAAAGACGAACTGTACTCCTTCCACTTATATGTATTTTTCTTGGTTCATGGCCATCAGATAACTATAATACAATGTTCATGCGTTTTGATTTGGTGTATTGGTTTGAGGCGTCTCCTACAGATGTCCGTTTCTAGTTAAAAGTATTGACTGGAAAACTACATGCACTAACTACTTTTAGGTGGATTTGAGGAGACTTGTACTAAAAAGTGAGAAAGTTCAGCGGATGATGCAATAGAACAAAGTGATGATAAGGGTGCAGTTAAATCATGCTTAATCATACCTCATAATTTATTATTTAAGATTCCGTCTAACATAAGCACCATCTTGATTTGGGGCTGGCATTTTTGCTTTATCTTTTCTTACATTTCTGTGTTCTGCAAGGGTGTTGGATTGATGGTATGAGTTAATCGTATTTGCTCCATCAAGGCTGGGTTAAATCATATGCATAATCATACTTGAAAGTGTATTAACGAAGATTAATTAATGTCAAGTATAAGCATCATGTGAGGTTGGCATTTTGCCTTTAACCTTCCTTTTCAGAAAGACCTGAAATTGATGGGCTTTTTATCGCTTTTCTCAGTTCAGTTCAGCGGGCAGGTTGGCACCTTGTCACGGGGGGCCGTATCCATCCCCAAAACTGCAGTCATGAGGAGGGCGAACCCCCCAGCTTATATAGCCCAAAACCACCTCGCGCGCGCCCGATGTGGGACTTCATGGACGTCCACGTGACA
>QFDD01115292.1:0-18045 GCA_006871305.1 Vachellia collinsii
AAAAAAAAAAAAAATAGACAGTTGACATAGGAGATAAACCCAAGCTGAAACACCTGTCACTATCTGGAGAACTACTCAAAAAACAAGGGAAAATGGCCTTAACAAACTGACTCAATATAGATAAGGCTAAAATATACAGTTAACCCTCCAAGTTTGCATCAAGTTTCAATTTGGTTAATTAAGTTTATAAAGTGTTTCTAGTCCTTTAACCTTAACATCTTTAGTCTCATTTAACTAAAAATATTGGCTTAGCAAATTTAAATAGTGACTTTGCAAGTAACGTATGAAAATATTATTAAATGATTAAAATTAAAATAAATCTGCACAGCACAGGTTTATTGTAATTTTAAAATATAAAAATAATTATATGCATGTTTTGTTAGCATTTAAATGTAGATTCATAATTTAAATTTACTTGTTAATATTTTTCGTTAAGTAAAACTAACAGTGTTAAAGATCAAGAGATTAAAAATACACTTTATAAATTTAAAGGATTAAAATAAAATTTAATGTCAACTTAAAGAAGTAAATGTATACTTTAATCTATAGACAGCTACCAAAAATATGAAATTCAAATTAATAACCACCGCTGCTTAAAAAGTAATATAATTTTTATAAAACATGATCTCCACTTTTCCATGAAGGTAGCATTGCTGTTTTTCTTATTTCTTGCTATTTAGTGGTTGTCCAAAAATATCTTCCTTGCATTTCCTTGACTTTGATATCCAGTTCTTAATTACTCCTTGTTATGGATCCATAATTTCTTTCTTCTTGAATTACAAGTGGTTGATCTTTTGGCACAAGTAACCACTCCTTTTTGTGGTTATTGTTAACGTTTTTCTCATTAGAAATATTCTTACTCAAAGTTGTTTCGGAATTTTCCTTGATATTTAGTCCTTCAAATGACATTTAGAAGACAGTAAAGTATGTAATATAATATTTTTTGTGTGCTCTTGAGCCTCTCATTTTCTTTTGATTTACTACTAAACACTGTTGGGTGTGATTCTGGGAAAAATTATGGTGGAGGTTCCCTGATCTACTGATATGATCACTTACTTTTGTTATTATAACAGGTGCTTGAATTGATGAAAAAATGCAACATATTGATGGGTTACCATGGAAGAGTGGGTGAGATAATTCATGACGTGTTGTTCTCTGATTCATCAATTCACAAGATTCTGTTCCAAATTGCTTGCACTACAGCGAATGCCTTGGAGGTGACATTTCAAATATTTTATTTCTCTTATTACCTGATACTTGCTACAACGCCCTAATTCCTACACCTTATTGACAAAAGCACATTTATTCAACAGAAATTGCATGTAAGCCGCCTCTTTGATCCACTGGAGATTGAAGGGTTACAATTTGCAATAAGTGCCGTATTAGATGTTCTTCGTATCATGCTGATCAAACTTTCTGAGGTAAGAGGAAAATCACATTTCTTTTCAATGTTGAATAGCAAAACTATAATAAGTAGGAATTGGACACCTTTCCTCATGTATTGCGTAGTCTGGAGAATAAGCCACACCATTCGCAGCTAATGAGTAGTGTAATTTGCTGTAGAAGTGAAGCTTTTATATTTTGTTCCTGATGTCCTGCATTAGTAGCCACAGGTAATTCTTGTGGTGCTTAGGTGGCATGGCTTTGTCCTTTCACAAGCCAGTTTCAAGGGTGTGGTTCCTATTGTTTAGGTCTCCATCTATAGGTCAAAGCTGGACCAACCTCCTCAGAAAAAGTTTCCTGTGGAGTTTGTGACCAGTTGACTAGAGTCTGTACTGTAGAGTGCAGTTGAGGCTGTCAGTTCTTTTAGGGCGGTGCTATGCTGGAGTCACACATTAAGTAGCCACACTTTCTACTTAAATGGCATAGTTCTTCCTCCTTAAAAGCTGCTTTTCAAGGATGGGTACCGGTACTTGCTTAGGTCTCGATCGGATGACAAAAGTTCAGGGCTATGAATTAATGCAATATCATGCTTTATGTTTATGCATCTTATAAATTTCTAATGACTGTTCTTTGTCTCATTTGTTAACTGCTCTTTTTAATTTTGATGTGATCCATACTTTCTCATTTTCATTGTTATCTACACAGATAATGTCTTTTAACAGATATACTGATACCCGTTCCTGTATTCCAGGAGGCGGCATCCAGCTTTTCTGTTTTTCACCAAGCAGTGTTATCATGCACAACCAATTCTGTTCCTGTTGCTGCTGCTGCTATATCCTTGATTTCATACTTTCGAGATCCTGTATGAACTCTGTAAAATTGGAGTATGAGGACATTTGCTTAATTTCTTATGTGCCTTTTATCTCAGATTATGCATATGCTGCAGTACTAATGTGTGGCTGTTTAACAGTAACTAACACGCTCGCACATGCTTGTATCTCTTCTACCAATTGAGATCTAGTCTACTTTTCAGTTACAATTTATGCCCTGTATTTATCGTGAAAGAAACTAATTAGTTCAATATGCTAGATAATTTACTAACTTGTTGACACAGAATGTTGTATCTCTTTTTCTCCATGGCATTGTTGTATCTGTTCTTGTGCATTTGCCTCATAAACATATACTTTAGCGTGTATTGTATTGAGTTGTTACTTAATCACTTTCTGTTCTGTTGTCTATATAGGCAATCCAAATTGGTGCTGCTAGGTTTATTTCATTCTTATTTTCTATAGCAGATTCCATTCAAACATTTTCATATGGAATCATATGCTTTGCTCCTGAATCTAATCAGGTTTGTGGATCTGTCCGACCCTTTCAAAATTGATTAGATTTAAGATTGTAAACACCATTAAACTGATGTTTTTCAACTTTGATTTTTGATAACCTATATGATGCTAGATCGTAGATTTGAGACACTCTCTGAGCTACATATTGTTGGAGCATTCAGCATCTAATGAAGATCTTTTTATTGCAACAGTTAATCTATTGACTTCCGCAGCTCATCACCAGGTTTTCAAATAATTTAATATGATTGAATGAATTTTCTATCACTTTTTCATATGGAAATTAGAAGTCTACTTGCACTGATCATATTTAGCTTTTGTTTCTAGAAGCAAGCTGCTTTAGTAAATTTCAAAATGGATGCTCCAAGTTTGTGCTTCTCTATGATTATAGGAACATGTCTCAAATATTTCTAGTGTTAACCTAAAAATATGCCAATATTTGTTCCTTCTCTAACGTCCTTTGAAGGTATTTCTGACTAATTTTTCTAGTGTTAACCCAAATGTCAATAGCTACTGAGTTAAAATTCTAGTACAAAACTCTGCCCTTTTCTTTTGGTGGGGGAAATGACATGACATTTACGAACCCTCTAAAAGCATACATTCAAGGACCTTGAAAATACTGAATTTTCAAAATAGGACCATGGTCCTTCCCTGGATTTTCAATTTTTTCAGTTGTCAGATGTTTTTAATGTTCTTCTTCCATGTTTTGAACATTTATTTATGGTTCTTCTCAATATAGAAAACATGGAAGATGAGTATTGAAAACATCCAAGATAACTACTGAAAATATTGAAAAAAATCAACCCCCGAAAATTTTAATTTCAGCCAAGGACAATGTTTCTCTCTCTCTAAGTTTCAAAATGTTTAGGTGATATTCTTAGATGTCCTTAAATGTCATTTTTGGTTGTGTTAGAGTAACTGACAAGAAGATCTCTTATGCAGCCTGCATTTCTTATTGCTATATTTACTCCAGAGAAGATGGATGATGGTCAGGTAGTTGTTGGTGGTGATGTGAAGTCCAAAGGTTCAAAGAAGTCAGGCCTGATAGATGCACTTATGGATTATATTGTAAGGGCAGATTATCTGATCGAGAGGTACTCTTTTCTGGTGAAGAATTTTATTTGGCTACTTTGTCAACTCCGTGTCTTTGATTCCTTTGTTATTTCTGATCCTTTCTATAATTGTATATGTGAGCACCCGTCCCCCCCCCCCACATATATATATATGATCCTTTGTGCTCTTTATCTCCAGCCACCCACACATACTGCTGAGTGTACTTAACTTCATGACTGCCTTGTGGCAAGGGGCTCCTCAGTACTTAAATATCCTGGAGTCTCTGAGAAGCTCTGAGAAGTTCTGGAAGTACTTGTCCAATGCAATCTTAAAAGTTGCTGGCAGCATAACTCCTCTACCTGTTAATCTGACGCAGGAAGATGCTCAAAAACTTGCGAATAGTTACCTTTGTCAATCTGCAATACTTGGAATCATGTCATATGAGCTGTTCTTGCAGAAAAAGTTGTTGCATGCAGAATCACTTGTGAAGGATGCAACTGGATCTCAGGACAAGGAACAAGATGGTGCAAAAACTGAAAAATCTAAGTCACCTGCCTTTTGTGATGTTAAGGAAATTTGGTCTTCCTGGTGCAAAGATTCTGTTTTGGAGAAACTAATGAAGTCGTATACTTCTGGGTATAATGATGATATATATAATAGTGCAAAAGTGAGTTTCACTCTATTTTCTTTCTGGTTTTAATTAATTTCTTCTGGCTTATGTTTAGATTAATTTTATAGCAGCCGTGTTCAGATTATCTGACATGCCTTTAAACATAATGAGTTTGAACCATTGATACTGTTCCATCTTCTACTTTTACTGGCGTGCCTTTGAAGTAGAGAAGATGCGTAGAACTCTTACAGTTGAGGCTGACGATCATGCATGTGGATTGTATCAGTTCTTTCCTTTTTTGCTCAATTATATTCATCTTGCAATGCATATAACTGTCCTTAAATTTCAGGTTGCTATCAGTTTGTTTTCTGTCCATGTGATGGAAAAATTAGTAGCTGGTGATTCTGGAAGTTTATCAGTGTCATTGCAGCAGAAGCTTCATACAATGTTAACAAAGGTCCAACTTCCAACTATTCTGGTTTCTTAAAAGTCTATTGTTCCTCTTTGCTATGTTAACCTGATCAATCATGTATTCTTCATGTCTAGAAAATCTTTTTACGTAGGCTGTTTCAAGAATCAAAATGTTGAAATCTCGTGTTAGAATTTTTCTGATTCACGTGTTCATACAATTTTTTTTTTTTTTTTGTGATGATAACTTGTCCATGCATTTGTTATAAGCTAAAGGTTTCATTCTGATATGTAGTTTTGTTTCTTCTTTGCAGTTGAGCATGCATCCTGCTTTTTCTGAATTACTCTGCCAGTATTCTCAACGTGGTTACAGGTTAAGTGTATATAAGGAGGACTGAAAAGGCTGAAGTGGACATGTTTCCCCCCCTTATGGATGCTCAATTTACATTTATATTACAAATTAAAGAGTATATTGAGAATTATTTTTGAATGAAATCTTCAAGATATTGCGTCTGAGTCTAAATGATAGTTTGGTGCTCTATAATATAATTCTTTTGGTGAATTTTCCCTTAACAGATGTATTTTCTTTTGCAGTGTTTAGTAATCATGCTTTGTCCTCTTTCTTTTTAAATTTTGACAGTGAAGGGATGAAATTAAAGAAGTTGATACTCAGTGATCTCTATTATCATTTGCAAGGAGAGCTTGAAGGCAGAAAAGTTGGGACAGGACCATTTAAAGAATTGTCTCAGTATCTGGTTGAATCAAATATTTTGGGAACTTATCAACACAATTTCAATGCTGACCTTTGTACAACTACCAAGAATTTGTACTTGTTCGATCTTGTACACTTGCAAGCTGATATAGGATTAGATGTGTGGGATTGTTCTGAGTGGAAGGCATCTAAGGAGATCGCGGAGTTCATGTTGCACTGGCTGCAGGAATCAAACTCGTTTATGTTGGCTTCAAGTTCTAAGCTTTCTGCATTGAAAGCATTGATTTCTGTCTTGACTGTTTACCATGATGATGTGAGTTCTCAGAAATTTGATTGCCTTTTTATTGTGCTTTCTGATTCTAGAAAGTCTCAACTCAAAAAGTAGTAACCTATTAGTATTGGAATGTCAATGGTTTACTAAGATGCCCAGGGCTCTATATTTTTTCTCTCAAGGATATTGGTATGTTCAACCCTACAATTGGTTTGTACATCTGAATAAATCTAGGAATTCTTCCATACAGGAAACTAGGATCTTGTTATCAACAAGTAAAAAATTTGGTGATTGTGAACTTTTCCTATCGTACTGCAACTAAAATGTCTAGATCTAGCTAGAATATGTGGTACTAGTGATAATTTAATTTTTCTTTGGTATAGCTGGATTGATCAGCCTGTGATAAATAGAAGTCGTGAACTTTTCCTATCGTACTGCAACTAAAATGTCTTGATCTAGCTAGAATATGTGGTACTAGTGATAATTTAATTTTTCTTTGGTATAGCTGGATTGATCTGCCTGTGATAAATAGAAGTCCTCAGCAAGCTCCCTTGCTTGTGTCAGTTTGACATGAAAAATTTGGGCACTCCTGTCATTTTGTAAGGAGTAACTGTTTTAAAATTAAAAAAAAAAATCACATATCTACAAATATGCACATAAAACCTCAAAAATGATTTCACTACCCTCTATGCACATTTATCAATAATTATGTCCAATTAACTCATTATTAGTGCGAAGGGACCTAGGATTGGCTACCAAAATACCTATAAATATTTGGCTCTATCAGAGTGCAATTGTATCCAAGCTTTAATGATTCTAGGTTTCATGTCCATGCACTTACCCTGAACATCTAGAGTAACTGCATTTTTTGTTGTTTGTGTAAATCATTTTTGAAGAATCTTCACCTCTTTACCCTGTGGTGATATGATGTCTCTGTTCAATATTATTTTTCACATCATTTTGCAGGCACTAGGGAGAAAATCTATAAGGGAGGAGATTCCAGATCAAATCATTTTCACATGCATAAATAATATATGCCAATCTTTTCACGCAACGATTGAAAAACTAGCACCTGTTCTTGATGTGTCTGAAGATATACTCAATTTTCTTGCATCCCAAGCAGAACTGCTTCTCCAGTTGACCAGAACTTTCTGCAAAAGTCTTTCCTTTGAAGTTTCCCTACTTGTTCTGAAATGTTCTGGTTCGGGTCTTAAACGTTTGAGTGAGCTTAAGTTGTTGTCTTCTAGGACCAGCGTGATAATGAAGCTATTACTCACGTTGCTGCTTTTAGTATTAGATTCTAACTGTCTCAGTTCTCATTTGGGTGGGACGATAGATGAGAAGTCTGGTGAGGGCTTTTCTAAAATTTCAAATGCAGTCCTTGGCCTACTTCCCATTCTTTGCAAATGTGTTGCTGCTCCTGAACATTGTATGCTGTCTGTGTCAGTTATGGACCTGATATTAAGAAATTTCTTGATGCCTGAGACTTGGTTACCTGTCATACAGAATCATCTCCAGCTTCAACTTCTTATGCTAAAACTTCAAGATAAAACGTCCCCTTCCATTCCAATAATATTGAAGTTTCTTTTGACACTTGCACGTGTAAAAGGAGGTGCTGAGATGCTTCATGGTTCTGGTTTCTTGTCGTCTCTGAGAGTGTTGTTTGCTGAATGTGATGAGGCATTCTCAAGAATTCATTGTGAAAATGTGGGTAGCTTACATGAAAAGTTTGAAATGCCTGGAGACATTTGGGGACTTGGATTAGCTGTGGTCACAGCTATGGTTCAATCCTTGGAAGACAGTTCTTCTTGCACAGCTATTGTGGACAGTGTAATACCTTACTTTTTCCAGGAGAATGCTTATCTTATTTTTGGTTCTCTAAATGCTCCAGACCTCCCTTCAGATCATCATGACATGAAAAGACCTCGGCCACAGAGGTCATGGATGTCTCTTGCTAATCTGAAGGAGACAGAACATACTTTGATGCTCATGTGTGAACTTGCAAAACATTGGAATTCATGGACCAAGGCAATCAATGAAGCGGATAGACAGCTTAGAGAGAGATGCATCCATCTTTTAGCCTTTATTAGCAGGGGCACTCATACCCTTGGTGATTTGTCATACAGGAGTGCCGCACTTTTATGTCAACCTACTCTTAAAGAGGATTTTGACAGTTGCTTAAAACCTTCGTTTATCAACAGTAAAAATGGATGGTTTGCCCTTTCTCCACATTTCTGCGTGTCAAAACTGAAGACCACTCCTGTCTCAACCTATAGTCAAGCACCTGAAAATACAGATATGTTTCCAAAAACATGCTTTTCTGACACTGTTGCTGTGCAAATATATAGAATTGCATGTCTCCTTTTAAAGTTTCTCAGTTTACAAGCTGAGGGTGCTGTTAAAAGGGCTGAGGAGGTTGGCTTTGTTGATCTTGCACATTTTCCTGAGCTTCCGATGCCAGAAATCTTGCATGGATTGCAGGTATGGACCGTATGATAAAATTCACGATTCAGTTATCAAATGTAAAAGAATGTTATATCAAAAAATTAAAAATGAATAAATGGCACTCAATAAATAAATTAAACGATCTGGAGTTATGTATGGCCTGAAATTATGGTTTGCATTTCATTTGTCGGCAGTTTCATTTTGTTTGTGATAGCAGAAGGCGGGTGGAGAGAGGAAATAGACAATGAGATTCCCTTTTGAGCTTGTTTTCTTTTGGTGCAGGATCAAGCCATTGCGATTGTTACAGAGTTATGCGAGGCCAACAAACCGAGGGTTTCTCATCAAATTCAGAATCTCTGTTACTTATTTTTGCAAATAATTGAAATGGCCTTGCAGTTGGAGCTCTGTGTCCTGCAGATATGTGGCATAAGACCAGTATTAGGGCGTGTGGATGATTTTTCAAAGGAAATTAAAACTTTATTTGGTGGTAATACACCCATTCTTCTGTCGGGCAATTTAATGGTTTAACCTTTTTTTTCGTGACAAATTGTTAGACCCTTTTTCGTGACAAATTGTTAGACCCTTTTATCATTTTTTATTAGATTCTTAATATTTCTTTCTTTTGTTCATAAATATGGCTAAATATTTATGGATGCTTTTGTGCAGCAATGGAGGAGCATGCGTTTCTGGAAGCTTCTAAGAAGTCCTTAAAACAAATGGTATTATTTGTCTATCCCGGAATGCTGCAATCCGAGGGTTTATGACATCTTCTGTAGGCCAAAGTGAGAATGAAATGTAAATAATTATTGAACGGCGTAGTGCCAGTTAGAATGCAGCTAGCCGTGGACGTTCTTGTTCATATGATAATCTTGCTTTTTCCCCCACCATTCTTTTCCTGATTCTTCCCATTCGGCGGAGATTTTTTTTATTCGAGAAAATGATGGTCATCGCTCATCAGTGGATGATGGTGGGGTCTAATTCTGTAAGTAGTGCGTTCCATGATTGTCAGAAAAGTAAATTCTTTTTTTTCTTTTTCCTCTTATTTTTTGTGGATGAACTGAATTCGAATTAGAATGATCCTTTTCAATGTTAATAGCACGAAAACGACTACCAGTACCATGCATGTTTAATTTTAGTAGCTTTCCAGATAGAAATACATATGATGTTACCCAAAAAACAGAAGGCCTTCTGAGTTAACCAATTTTTTTTCGGTGACAATGGGGCTTAGCCTGATTACACTGGTATGAAAAACCAGCAATATCTTGCTGTAAAATCTCCAGCACCTCTTTTGGTGGTTGTTTCCATATCACTGTATTTTACTGTTCTCTACTCTTGTGGTTGTCTCCTTCCATCGTGAGTTAACCATTTGTACGCAATAAGTGAAGTTAGTTACTCACATTTTTTTATATATAAGCTATAATATAATGTATATAAATGATTAATATTAGTTACTTTAAATTAGTTACAAGTGTTGGCAAGGTACTATCCTTTTCGAATAATTGATATGCTTTATCAGAAAATAAATACACTGGTATCATCCTTGTTGCAGCGCACTAGAAGAAAAGCTAAAGGTGATATGATGAATACTGTTAATTAAAATTAAGAAATTCATCTGAATGAAATTCGTGGAGTGATAAGCGATGGCATTAATATGGTTTTGGACCTGACAATGTTACCGTTCGGAAGGTCCTCCGCCCTTTAGTTCGTGTGCAGATGGGCCCACAGTTTCATCATTGTTCGTAGTTAAATCAGGCCATATCTTATACTTCCCCATCCTTCCTACACACTAACAAGTGCCTGTGCCTGTTTAAATTAGTAATGAAATATATTTTTCATTTTGGTCTACGATTTTTAAAGTAACTAGATGAATTTTTTTTCGATTTATATAAACATGTTTCATCAACTTCACAGACTTTAAATCTTATCTTACATTGAGTAGGATTGGAAGTAGTACTACTCTGGCCCAAAAAAGGAAGTAATACTAATTATTATTATTTTTTGTTAAGAAAATCAGATATAAGAAGCGGCGTTGTTTGTTAAGGGTTTTATTAATAAGAGCGTCCCGTGTCCATATTCGTCCCCCCTTTAAAATAAAGACAAAAGCACATTAACTTGAATCCTATAAATAAATAAATAAGGCACGTTAACCTTCCTCGGATCCTCCACTAACCATGGTCACTTCTGAATTTAACCACGGTTCATTTACCCCTCTCATAATCTTGCCACGTGCTCCAATCGAACGGCTGGTTCACATATATCAGATGCACGCGCCCCTCTATATAACCCTACTCGTCATTCCCGAATCCCTAACCTGTCCTCTTCTCTCTCAATCTGTCTGTATCTCTCCCCTTCCCCCGCAACAATGGTAAACCCTAAGGTCTTTTTCGATATGACCATCGGCGGTCAACCCGCTGGCCGAATCGTCATGGAGCTTTACCATGACACCACCCCCATTACCGCCGACAACTTCCGTGCTCTCTGCACCGGCGAGAAGGGAGTCGGTCGCAGTGGTAAGCCACTTCACTTCAAGGGCTCCTCCTTCCACCGTGTGATCCCAAACTTCATGTGCCAGGGAGGTGATTTCACCGCTGGAAATGGCACCGGTGGCGAGTCGATTTATGGCGCTAAGTTCGCCGACGAGAACTTCATCAAGAAGCACACCGGTCCTGGTGTCCTTTCCATGGCGAATGCTGGCCCTGGAACCAATGGATCTCAGTTCTTCATATGCACGGCCAAGACCGAGTGGCTGGACGGCAAGCACGTGGTGTTCGGCCAAGTCGTGGAGGGCATGAATGTGGTGAAGGAGATCGAGAAGGTCGGATCTAGCTCTGGCAAGACCTCCAGGCCGGTGGTGATTGCTAACTGCGGGCAACTTTCCTAGACGGCTGCGGCCCTGCGTTGTGGTGGCTCCGATCTGAACATCTGAACCGTTATGGTGTCTTCTTTTCGCCGTCTCGTACTTTTCCTTATCTTGAAGTATGGGTTTATTGGTGTCTTAGGGATTGGGTTGTGGTTATGGTGAAGGTGCTCTAGATCATATGAAACTTTTTACTCTTTTACGTAAAAGTTGGTATGTGATGATGATATAAATGAGCTACCTGCCCTGAATAAAAGTAGAATTATTGACGGATCTACAAGTTTAGTTCATGGGTATGCCATTATGTTTGTGAGGGTCTTGTGAAATGGTAAAAAGTGAAACATGAAATTGGTATGGACTGGTCCATTTGTTGGCAAATAAATAGGTGGTCGTGAGGATTTAGGGAATTAGATGGACTATACTTGTGGGTTGCGCAAAAATTAAGTGACTGCATCTAACGTTGAGTGTTCGCTGCTAAAACAACGATTTAGGTTTTGGTTCTTGATGACTGAACGGACTTTAAGCCCCAACCAACACGAATCTCGTGCATTTAAAATTCTTTCTTAATTCAAGAACAAAATAAATTTGACTGGTAAAAAGTGATCAGAGTTTTGAAGGTGAAAAAACAAATGAAATTTTCATTCAGTATTGAACTATCTTTTTTTTTTTTTTTTGGCCAAACCAGTATTGAACTATCTTCCTGTCACTTATTAAAGTATTTCCAAAGATTGGGCAATCATGACTTTGTTTGGTAATGCTGTGGAGGATGAAGTTACTTCCACTCTTTGGGGCATGTTTTTCTTCCTTTGATTCTCTCTGTTGGAAATGTATCTGTTCTATTTAGCGCAGGGGCAAACATGGTGCTTATGAATGTTTTTTACGCGGCGGTTAAAGTTGCATTAGCAAGTGAGGTGTGGAATTGAGGATCCGCAGGTATGCCCGAAGCACGGAAAATATCTGAGACCGCACTCGCCGATTAGCTAACTCATCTCACGTGTCTGTCTGTCTTGTAATCTATAAGAAATAATTTTATTACTATGTCAAACGGCCCCAATTTCTTTGAGATGGTGTTTTGAGAACAAAATATTAGTATTTTGGAAGATATGTTCTAATCGGAGTTCCAACCAACTC
The DNA here is from genome assembly GCA_006871305.1 of Vachellia collinsii. Classification (NCBI taxonomy): domain Eukaryota; kingdom Viridiplantae; phylum Streptophyta; class Magnoliopsida; order Fabales; family Fabaceae; genus Vachellia; species Vachellia collinsii. Next base: position 12,214 of record QFDD01115292.1, read on the forward strand.
AAACGCTGTATTTGCACCCAGGCATATCATCATCGCCACTGCAATCCATTTCCGTTTACGTACACACACTGACACGCATAACGGGGTGACAGATGAGTGAGGTTGACTGGGCTTAGCCTACTAGCTCAGCGGGCCGATCCAACATTCCAAGGCCCGGTCCTGTTATACCCGCTCTCTAGCCCCTGTCCTTTTTTAAGGGGGGAATTCCATTTTTCTTCAACAGCAAACCAGAGCACAAGAACACCCTCTTCATCATTGTTACCGATTTGTTATGTTCTAGGGTTACAGTATATTATTTCGCTCCCAAATGTTGAATGCAGCGGTATTTTCCTTGAACTGTTTTCTCGTGTCAAACAGGCCTATAATGTTATTTGCACAAAACTCTGACATGCGAGAGCAGTTTATGAAGTCTCCGCTCTACATGCTAGAGATTGCATTTGAATCGAATGGAATTGAGTAAATAATGGAAAAATCCCCCCCCCTTCCCCTCCGAGTATGGTCCAACTCTGCGTTGGTAATCTCTCTTTAGCCCCGTGAAAAGAAAATGAACAAGGAAAGAAAATTTGAAAAGAAAATGGGAGAAGAAATAAGTTTTCCTTTAAATGGGTGTGAAAAAGTGGCATGATAGAGAAATTGGAAAGAAAATGGGATGTGAATCCCACTTTATATTCTCTTCAACTTTTCTCTCCATATATGAAAAGAAAATGAAGATATACCTTTTTTTCTTAATCTACCTACATATTCTTCATTACTTTTTCATTTTAAGTTATTAAATTTGATATATAACTTTTTTAAAATTTTAATTGACTTTCTTTTTTTAAAAGGATAGACGGTAAGATATATTCTAATATCTAATTTATTTTTTTAATTACTTGCTAAAACCTCACAATCTTAAGGAGAATATGATATATTTTTATCTACTTTATTTTGTTTTGAAATACAATAACACATATCTTTAATAAATAATTAATTTAAATTATTTAATGATATCAGTTTCTCAAAGTCCTCCGCAAACATTTTCTCTTCATGAGCCATGAGCTTAGCTCTAGATGAGATTGGTGGCTTAAGAGGTTTGCTTATGCCCTCTAGTCTGCCTTTGCTGCTACTGAACATCTTCCATGTTAGTGTCAGTATCAAGTCCGTTCTATGAAACATAATCAGTTCTATCAGCCATAGTTTCATCCATGTTAAGTTTCGTAGTATTCCTATCCAGTAGATCATCTTCCTTCTTAGTTGAATCCTTGTCTATTTTAAGCGTCAGTCCTGTTAGAATTGAAGGGCACAGCGGAAAATTAAAATTTTTCCAATCCCTAATCATGTGGTTAGAAGTATACTTTTCTTTGATTCGCTACGATGTTCAAAGTTCCCTTTCCTTTTCTTGTTCAATTTCAAGAAGTTGATGACTACAATTAGCTCCATATACTTGTATCAAGTCCTTTCTCCTTCTGTGTCACTGCAAATGCAATGGGATACAGCCCATTATCTGCATCTAGACCAGTGGTTGTTAACATAATGCCTCTTGAGTTGCCTTTTAGAAAGGTTCCATCAACCCCTATGATGGGTTTACAACCATTCTTCCAGCCAGTCTACAATATAACCAATATGAAAATGTAACAACCTAAAGTAACCATTGAAGATCAGTCTCATACTTAAATTGGCTTCACATTCCCACAAATGAATTCAAGAAGAAGAAAAACACCAAACGTCTAATAATATGATAATAGATAGTTTTATTACAGTTTCATGAGATCAGTCCATCACAAACCCTTTAACTAGCTATGACTGTAACATGTGATCCCCCTCCCATTCTACTATTTACACTCACTGCACATTAATTTCTTATTATTTAATGTCACACTATCTATTAAATTAAATACTCACTTCATTCAAAAGTGAACTCAAAACTAAAACTTCAAAGCTTGAGCCTAAGACATGGTTTACACAATGCCTCAGCTTGACATCCAAGGTTTACATTTAAAAGTGAACTCAAAACTAACACTTCAAGAGTTTAGGATAATACCTTTGATGCGTTGAAACATAGATACATACGGCTGAACACCCTCTTTCCTCTTTCAAGACCATCTTTGTTGATTTCAACACTAACATCTGACCCACGGTTAGAGGTCCTTAACTCATTACAATAGGCTTATAAGTTCTTGAACTCATCTATGTAGCTACCTTCCATCTCCTCCGTTATTAATCTTTTTGCTCTTTTGCACTTGAATATGTTGACGTGCAACTTGAACTTATCTTCCACATCCTTCTTCATATTGGCTATCTTATACTTTGGGCTATCATGTACCTTCTTCTTAAAGTATGATGCCGACCACCTAAAAGTTGCCCTAGGGTTCTTAAAAACCCTATTGCAGTTGTGCTCCAAACATAAGATCTTTAATAATAGACTGGGGTAAGATCCATCCTTTGATGCATAGAGTAGAAATAGGCATCCTGGTTAGCATACGGCCTTAAATTTGTAAGGTTCACTCTTCTTAAACCTCATTTGCACCCCCACATTAATTGCACACATATTTATTGCAACAACTAACTCCTTCTTATTTGCATATAATAAACTCATGATAAAAAATGGACACTCTTCTGGTCCATTACCTTGTTGTTGGGTGTCTAGATTGGATGAAGCCCACTGATGTCATCTTTATCAAACTCCTCATCATCATATTCAATATCATCATCTCCATCATCAATTAAGTCCTCTTTTCCTTTATCGCAGAAGTCATTGACTTTACTATCACTGTCTTCATCATCCCTGTATTTACTCCCAAAGTCACTTTCACTCGTCTCATCCCTTTCACTCACACTTAACCCATCATTATCTCCATTATCATGTGTAGCGTCTGTCAATTCAACATTGTCTTCCCTCTAATATGTTTCTCTCAACAACTGTTGGGTAATCTGTCTTAAATGAGTTGCCTTAGCAAATTTCTCTTTCCCAAACACATCATCACGTACAACCTCTTCCTCACCTGAATCTAATTCTTCATCAACATCATTATCATTACACTCATATGAGTCTCCCATTTTGAGTTCCATTCCTTTCATTTCTACTTTCTTCTCACTTTCTTCAACCCTAATGACAAGGGTGTTTGAATTACCATCAAATAGAAATCGCCTTGTATTTTCAACCCCTTTTGGCCGATTCAACATCCGCCAAAAACCTTTCTAAATCCAATACATTATCATCACCCCCAACTCCACCACCATTGGGACCACTACAGCCATTCCCATCGGATGCCATATCATCTCAACCCTATAGGCATAAATATTATAAACTAATTAGCTCACACTAGCAGACAAAGGGAAATATTTCCCATTCACTGTATGAATTCCTAAATAAACTAAATTTAGTGCCCATGCACACATATAGAACTTTGACTCAGACATAAAAGATTCCCTACCTGTTAATGGATGTACTGCATGCTCTCTCTAATCGAAACCCGTACACACCTCAGAAGTCTCATGCACCTACTTGGCTTACCATATCTCCCCCTCACTCGCAGACCCCTTTTCCAGATTCCCTTCCTTTTTGGTTCGACTCCGAATTCCCTTGGCAACTTTAGGGTTTGCTTCCTTTTTTTCAATTTCCCTTTCCACATGGGTAGTTAAATCATCCAACATTGCCACGTAACCACCATTGCATTTGCCACTGTGTAATTTTCAACGCCAGTGCTTTGTTTTAACGGTGAACGTTAGATCTCCATCCACTCATGTCGACATTGCTACTAATTTGAAACTTCTACGGCTTATTTGAACTCGGAAAACTTCCGAGGCATAATTGCTTCATGGATAATACTTCTAGGATAAAATTGGTGTTTAACCCTTCATTTTTTTAATTGGATGTGAGAAGCCCCAAGGGCATAGGAACCTTGTCAGCTTCATTTATATATTTGTTATTAAATTTTTCATATAAATAATGATTTTTTTATTATCGAGTTATTATTTTTATCAAATAGAAATAAAGTTTGTGAAAAAAATTAAATACAAAGAAAATTAAAAAAATTATTAATCGTAATGAAGTTGAGTGTTTCATACAGTGAATTATAATTAAAATCCCAAGAGTAATTATAACTGCTCCTACAAATTGCAACCCCATTCTCCAACGTTTGATTCGTGCGACTTTTTTCCTTCCGTAAAATAAACAGTAATAAAAATTACCCATATGCTACACTTCAAAAAAAAATTACCAATATACTACACTATCTTTAAACTCATTCACGTGGTAAACGAGTTTGAGAGAATCTTTATTGAACTCGTTCACAACATTTTTGTTTTTTTTTTCAAAATTCTTTTGGATTCCAAAAGTTTTAATACTTTTTTAATAAAAAATATTTAAAAATGAAAAAATAATTTTTAATAATTTTTTTAAATATATATTTAAAAAATTATTAAAAATTATTTTTTTCGTTTTTTATTATATATTTTTATAATATGTAGGTAAAAGGATAAGTATAAAAAATGAAAAGAAGTGTATTTATAATTTCTCTTTTCTCTCTTTTAAATTACAAAAAATAAGTGAATAAATGTGAAATTGAAAAATCACTTCCGCGTTGATTCAATGTCCCATTTTTCTCTTATCAGGTCTTCAACAACCTTATCATTCTTGAACAAACTTCAATGTCCCCTTCATCTCATCTCTCTGCCTAATAATCATAGATAAGATGATTAGATAATAAATATATAGGAAAAGAGGAAGAGTATATTGAAGCTTGTTTAAGAACAATAAGATTATTGAAAACCTGCTAAAAGAGGAAGAGGATATTAAATCAACGTGAAAGTCATTTTTCAATTTCAAATTTATTCACTTGCCTTTTATAATTTAAAAAGAGGGAGAGAACAGAAATTGTAAATATACTGCCTTTCGTTTTTCATATTTATCTTTTTACCTAAATATTATCAAAAAAAATATTAAAACAAGAAAAAGAATAATTAAATTATCAAAAATTATTTTTTTCCTTTTCTAATATTTTTATTTATTAAAATTTTTGGAACTTCCAAAAGAATTTAAAAAAAAATGAAAATGTCATAAAGATTCTGAGTTTTAAAATAATGTAATATATTGCTAAATTTTATTTGAACTGAGTAATTTACTGTTTATAGCACAAAAGTAAAAAAACCGATTCGACTTATATTATATATATAATTTCTTGGGCAGGCTGTGCTGCCAGGCAACGAAGCAAGGGCGAACCAGAGTTTCGAGGAAGGCTTGCGCGAGTGAGACGAACGCAACTATAACAATGGCGGCTACTGTATCTGCCTGGGCAAAGCCCGGGGCTTGGGCCCTGGATTCCGAGGAACACGATGCGGAGCTTCTTCATCAGAAGGAAGAAGACGACACTGCTGCTTTTCCTCCTCTCGCTGCTGCCGCTGCGACCAAACCCAAGAAGAAGAAAGGCCAGACCCTCTCCTTGGCCGAGTTCTCCTCTTATGGAGGCGCTAAACCGGATCAGACCTCTCAATCCGATGTCCTTACACATGAAGATCTCATGATGCTGCCAACAGGTCCTCGCCAGCGAACCGCCGAGGAGCTTGACAGGAATCGACTGGGGGGTGGTTTTAGGTCGTATGGTTCGTCTGATCGGCCTAATAGGAATTATGGCGGTGACGAGTCCTCGAATTCTCGATGGGGTTCTTCTAGGGTTTCTGACGAGCCAAGGCGGAATGGTTCGTTTGGCAGGGAAGCGAATCACGATCTGGCTCCCTCGCGAGCCGATGAAATAGATAATTGGGCTGCTGCGAAAAAATCTACAGTTGCAAACGGATTTGAGAGGAGGGAAAGGGATAGAGGACGGTTTTTTGATTCTCCTTCTAGAGCGGACG
>QFDD01115294.1:0-17495 GCA_006871305.1 Vachellia collinsii
TTCACAGTTAAATCTGCCTATAACATGCTCTCAGGGACTCTAGTGGAACAAGAAAGAGAATGGGAACGATTATGGAAGATTAAAGCTCCACAAAGATGCAAAACTTTGTTATGGTTAGCTGCTCGTAAGTGTCTACTTACAAATGTAAATCGATGCAGACGTGGCTTGACAAATGATGAGAATTGTCCTTTATGTGGGATAGGGGAGGAAGATCTATTGCATGTGTTTCGTGACTGCTCCCATTCAAAATCACTATGGAGGGAGGTAGTGCCACCTAGGAGATGGCATATGTTTTGCAATATGGATTTTTCAGAATGGCTTTGGTCAAATATCAAGGGCAGGATAAATGAGGGATCAGCTTGGAGATCCCGATTCGCGGTTCTCTGTTGGTGGATATGGCGACGCAGAAACTTGTTTGTCTTTGAGAAGAAGTGCGTTAGTAACGGGACTATCCTTGCTAGCTCTCAAGTAATGATGGCAAGTTTGAATGTAGTCAGGGAACGGTTAGCAGGAACGAAAATTCAAGGGACAAGCTGTGCTACAAGGTTTGATGTATGGAAACCGCCAGAAGAAGATTGGCTAAAATTGAATGTAGATGGAGCTTTTTCCCGATCTGTCAATGCTTGTGCCAGTGGAGGAATTATCCGAGACTCATCTGGGACTTTTATTAGTGGTTTCACACAAAATCTTGATGTTGGTGATGAATTATATGCAGAGCTTTGGGCTTGTATGCTAGGATTGAACATTGCATGGGGGATGGGGTGTAGGAAACTTTGGATTGAGACTGATTCTACTAATTCTCTTGAGCTTATTTGTAACGGGTCTACATCTTAGCATCGAGATGCTCTCCTTGTAAGTGAGGTAAGGAACTTGATGAGTTTGAACTGGGAGACCAAGTTGACATATGTGCCGAGATCATGTAATCGTGCTGCTGACTTTTTGGCTAAGATGGGTCTTAATGCTTCTCCTGGACTGCATGAAATCTCCCAACCTTCTATGGAGCTTTTTGAGATTTTACATAATGATAGAATGGGGTGTCATGTACCTGTAGAAGTTTAGTTGTGGCTTTTCTTTTGTATCAAAAAAAAAAAGAAATGGTTAAGTTTAACCACTAACGACATGTGGTGCTCTCACATGGCACTTCATATGTACGCCTCAGCGCCACCTCATCATCCAACTAAATCGGCTTCTGCAAATTTTCTAGATCACCCTTTCTCCTTCCGCGGCAACGAGGTCATCCGTGACATCATCATCGGTGTCTCTGACAGCCTCACCGTTCCTTTTGCCCTCTCCGCTGGCCTTTCCGGTGCCAATGCCTCCTCCTCCATCGTCCTCATGCCGAAGTCACCGCCGGCGCCATCTCCATGGGTATCGACGGGTACTTCACTCCATCCTCTTATTCCTTCTCTTTTCTTTTATCTTCGATTCGTGTTCAAATTTTTTCACTGTGGCTTGATTGAAAATCGTCATTGTGCCTGATTATGCGAGAGACTTAAGGAGGGATCAAGAAGAAATCGTCTCTGTGTCTAATTGAAAATTGTTGAGAAATTGAATTTATTTATTTTCCTTTGAAAAATTTAGAAGCGACTGAGGTAGCAGAAAAACTAAATGTGGGTATATTCATCATCAATGGCAAAGACAAATCGCAGATCTGAACAATAAGTGGGCTCTGTCATAATAAATTAATCAATGCGAGGGAGGAGCTAGCTCTGGAGGAGGCGGAATATAAAGAGGAAGGATTAAGAGAACAAGAGTCCTATGCTGGGGGGACTCAATTGCGTTAGCAGGAGGCGGCGGCACAGTTATGGAAGCTGTAAAATGGGCTGAGAAAGCAGAGGTCGGAGTGGAAGAAAAATGGGGAAGAGAGAGGGAGAAGGTAATTTGGGCGATGAGACAGTTTGAAGTGGAAAAAAAATTCTAGAAGTTGCAAAATTGAGAAGAGGTCAACTGATGATGGTGAAGAGAGAGGTTGAAGTGGAAGCTGCAAATGAGGAAGGAGAAAAATTCAGCTGCAAAATGGGGAAGAAAAATGGAAGAAAAATTCTGAATTGAGGCAGGTTGAGGTGGAAGAAAAATGAGTGACGCAAGTTGAGGAAGAACAGTTAAGAGCTGACAATGGTGAAGAGAGAGGGAGGAGGTGACTTGGGCAATGATGTGACGTGATCATGTTGTGGCTGTGAATGTGGAATATCACTTAATCTAACTGTGAAACTTAACCCTTTCTAATGATTATGGTAATATTACTTCACTTTTAATATTTTTGAAATAAAATTGTTTTTTACAAAATTTTCGAAACAAAATTACTTTTCAATATATATTTTTGGAGAAAAATGGTACTTATCCAAAAGAAAAAAAAATAAAATCAAACCTGATCAGATCCACTTTCGAGTCTCACCTCGCTCGCTGTCGCCCCAGCCTCGATCTAGTTCTTGATTTTGATCAGGGCGTCTAGCACCTTGAGATTGGTCTTGTTTCCTGAAGCTTGGGCTTGGATGGATTTTTCGGGCTCCATCGGTAGATTTAGAAGGTTTTAAAGCTGGCGGTGTCGCGAGCCGTCCGTTCGACTTGCGGGACTTGAGCTTCGGAAGGGTGGATTCAGGCAGCATTGAAACCTTAGAAACAGCCCTTCTGAAAATCTCCGTCGCCATTATTGCAGAACGGAGACGGAAAACAGATTATACCAGAGGAAATAGAATAAGACGCTGCGAATTGAATTGCGAAGGGAAAAGGACGGAAATGATTTCCCTACTTACGTACGTACGTACATACATATGTGTATATATAAGGTGGTGACTATCAGATCCTGTACAGTGATGAATGAATTCGAAGAATTGGGAAAGCACAATCGATGACGTGGCTAGAAAACTACCCAGTATTGTTATCTTGTAATTGTGGCCTAATATAAAATAGGATTTAATCTTAAAAGTATTCTTGTAACCTGTAAATTATAGATGAATATTCTGAAATTAAATATTACTAAAATTATTATATTTTTATATTATTAATTAAATGTTATTATTTTAATATGATCATTTTGATCTTAAATTAATCCCAATCTAACAATTCCTTAATTATTGAATTATTGTCACAACCAATTTAATAGCAGTCTGATTTTTTTTAATCTTGTTTTTCCCCCCAACTTTTGAACGGTGTTATTAATACATGGGCTGACATTATTGACTATATCAATAATGGCTGTAAATTTTATTGGTATTGAATTCAAAAGGTATTGTGTGTATGTAATTGTGTGGGACTTGGATACAAATTAATGGCGGTAAATTTGGATTGGTATGGGCATTTTGTGTAATTCTCCATTGACCATATTGGATTTGTTGGCCTAGCTGTCTTTAGAACAAACCATGGTTGCTAATTCAAGTGACTTTGTCCTGGCCATCTTGGTTTAAATTAATACATGGGCTGACATTATTGACTATATCTTATTATCACTTCAAATAAAATTTTTTGGTCCACAGTCTAAGTTTTTTGGAAAGTAATTTGTTAATTTTATCTGTGTAATTAATGTTTAGCTTTAAATTTCATATTTTCTCTCACATTTAAAACCTATTAAAATTAAAAAACTTTCTGAATCTAATGAGTTGATTACCATTTTCATTGTAGAGAATAAGTAATGGTATACTCCCTCAACTCCACAATACAAGTTGCTTTTCAAACAAATTTTTATCCACAACATAAAGCACTTAAAGAATAATTAATGTTTCATTTGTCAATTTTACGCATGTAACTAATATTTAAATATGCTTTCTTATATATTTTTTTTCTCTTCTTCAAGATCTTATTTAATACGGATAAAGTAAAAAAAAATTAAATTTAATATAATTTTAATGAGTTAATTATTAATTTTTAGTTTTAATGAAGTAATTAGAGCAACTTATATTCTTATTTGTAGTATGTCTGTATAAAGGTTATGGGTTTAAAAATTCCCAGCCATCTATATTAAAAAGAAAAGAAGAAGAAGCTCCCAAGTCTCTTAAGCCTACATAAATTAGTTTGATACGAATAGTTTAAGGGAAAAAATGAACGTACTGATTGAATTAAAAGGGAAACGATTAAAATGGGGACCAGAGGCTGTTGCTCCTCCGGGCGCCCGATCGATTTGACGATGAGCGGCAGTGGGCAATCGTTTTTCATGAGGGGATGCAAAGTTTCCAGGACGACCAACTTTTTGAGCCTACGATCCAGTCAAGTTACCCCCTCCTCTGTTTCTTTCTTTGTTTTTTTTTTGTGGACCGGAAAGTTACCCCTTCTCAAGGGCAAGTCATCCTACACACATTACCTGGAAGAAGTTTTATGTTAATTTACATCAACATGCTTATTAAAAATTAATGTAAAGCAGATCCATCCTCAACAACTGTATTCAATTCAACATTCTAAGAATTGATTTTTTTTTTACTTAGACAAGAGTTTATTTAATGGGAGAATCCTAAATAAATCTAATCGAAATACATAAATTTTAATTTAGGTCTATACTTTTATCAAATTTCTAATAAGGTCTATAGGCCTTATTTAGTATTTTGGAATTTCTTAATTTTACAAACATACCCTTTGCGTTTTTCTCTTTTTCTTTTTTATTTTGTTTAACTCTTTTTGTCCTTGCAATTTTTTTGACAAAATCTTCCCTCCTTGCTTCATGCGTTCCCTTTATTTTTTAATTTTCTAGGAAAGTGCATATAGGATAATTATTCTTCGACATAATTACTAACATGTTTAAATGCTTTTGTTACTCTTTTGTATATTAAAAATAACAAAATAAATAAAAATTGAATAAAATAGTAAACATTCAGAACAAAATTAAAAAAATAAAAAACAACGTAGTAATCTACTAATTGTTGTTAAAAAAAAATTTGTTAAACTTTTCATAGTAATTTTTTTTTGCAAAAATTTAGAACAAAATAGCAAATTCAAAAGTTAGAGTTAAAAGAAAAATTATCAAAATATATTCTCAATATTGTTGAAAGTCAACTCAAAATTAAAAGTTGATATTCCAATAATTTAATGAGGCACAGATTTTAACATTAGGTTAAAGTGAATTTGTAATTAAAAAATTGCCACACACATACCTTCAAATTTTGTTTTTAATGATAAATAGGTATTATGGTTTTTTAATAACATTTAAGAATCCCTACTGAGGTCTATAGGCCTTATTAGAGATTCGATAAAAGTGTAGGCCTGAATAAGGATTTGTGTATTTCGACTGGATTTAATAAGGATTTTCCCTTATTTAATTCTATTTATAATTTTTTTTTAAATTTTCCATATGAATGTATAGTTATACGTTTCATTTATCATGGGTTGGCTTTATTTTCATTTGTTATGATATATAGTAAACATGAATAAAGTTGAAAAGTTGTTAAATTTTAAAATAGAGTTAATGAGGTTTAAAACTTTTATCAATATATATAAATCATATTGAAAGTGATTTATAAATAGCAATATATGAGTAGGATTAGAAAATAAATAAAAAATTAATACATCAATTTTTTATTGACCCCAGGTCAATGTGGGAGTGGCGACAAATGTTGATTTATTAAAAATTGGAGCCGTGTTTAGAGGGCAATATGAGTGAAGAATTAGTTAGGGTGCTCATCAAAGTGATGAGCTCCCCAATCCATTGAATTTGAACTATTCATATTTGATTTTAGACGGTTCAGATTTGATTTTTTAAAATTAACAATTTTTTATTAAAAATTATTATTTGAAAATATGATAGTTAAGACATTAATTTTATTTTAGATTTTATACCCATTAAAATAAATTTTTTCATAAAAATAAACAATAAAAAATCAGATCTAAATTAGATATGAATAATTGAGATATAATATGTTGGGAGCTCATCACTTTTTACCGACAACAAAGACTTACTTTTCCAAGTCTTCACATCACGACCATTGCAAAGACTTGTTTGCGTGGCCTCATCTATTTTTAACTCGGAATCTGTTAATTTTTTTTTCTGGAAAAGATTAAAAAAAATACTTCATTACAGCATATATATTGAACTGTTTGTGTGTATAATCAAATTCTATGTTAATTTATAAGTCGAACAAATTAATTTATAAAATATATCAATTGATTAGATTCTTTAATCTAAAAAAAAAACTAAGTATCTTAAACTTAGTAACTTTACTTTAACATTTAATAATTTTTAATTCTATTTATATTAAATGATATTGTTTCATGTATTTAACAGTTAAACAGCATCTGTGGATAAACTTTTAAGATTAGCGTCCACTCATGTTTATGTTAGGAATTGTTTGGTAACTGCAATAATGTCTTGATCTCCACAATATCACATTTAGTGCCAATAAAAAGCAACTTTCTTTGTCACACATAAGGAATTTTTAAAAATTAATTTTATCAATTTGGTTTCTTTGTAATAAAATAGTTTAGTGTACCAAAGCTAAAGGGGTGATTCCATCGTCACATATAAGAAATTTTTCAGCGTGTCTATACAATTTTTTGGGTTCAAAGAATTTTTTTTTTGAGGAAAAACAAAATGATATCATTAAAATATATATACTATAAGTTATATGAATTCAAATTAAAAGAAAATAAATTACATAACCTGTTAAAAGAAACTAAATCAATTACATAACCTGTTTTTCAGTTCAAAGAACCTGCATGCACACAAACCACTAAACATAAATTATTCTTGTACGTACCATGACTTTTTAAGCCCCATAAAATCCGACAATGAAGAGCGAAGACCCACTTTTTGGGTCTTCGTTATTATCTAATTAAATTACTTTTTTTTTTTTTTGCCAAATTTCACTTAAAGAACTTAACAGTTAACAATGACAACTTGATCACTTTCCCCTGTTCTTCTTTCTCTTAATTTATTGAAGTCGATTTTAACTAAGATCTATTTTACCCTCGACCGTATGATTTTTTTCCCTCAATTATTATTACTGCACGGGTTAACGTGTAAAATATACACTTTCATGAAAAATGCATCTTTTTTTTTATCAAAAATGAAAAATGCATCTAAGATCATATATTTTTTTTATATTTTTTAGATATTTAAAAATACCTATCAATATTCAAAATGGAAGTATACTATTATGACTATTAAATAGAACCCAACAAGCATTATTAAATATGCATATGCAAAAATAACATGGGTTTGATAGTAAAAAGTGATTGCATTAAGTTATATTTAACTATTTATATATTTTTACACTCATTTTAAATGTTGATTACTATTTTTACATATTCCAAAAACATATGCTGCTGTAAGCACTTTTTTGTATTAGTTGATGGTATTTTTGTGTCTTAACCTTGTTACAATTGTTAACAGAAACATCATTGATTACCAATGTTTAAAAACCGAACTGAACCGGCTGGTTCAGATCGTAAACCGATGAATAAGTCCTTAATTTAGTCTGGTTGAGTAGTTGAATCGGGGACCGGTTCAAACCGGTGTTAAACTGGTCGAACCACTCAATCATTGAACCAGCGGTTTGATTCTTTTTTTTAAAAAAAAGAAATTATTTTAAAAAAATCTTAAAAGGTAGAAATACTGAAAAATAGAACCAGAGTAGGATGATGTGGTTTATTAATTTTTTTTCAAAAAATATGGTAACAAAACTAGCCTTAAATTCTTTTTGTTTTCAATTTAAACAAATTTTCACATAAGGATATAAAATAAAATTAATTCATTTTTTCCCAATTGTTTTTATTATTGATATTTAATTAAACTTTAAAAATTTAAAATATAGGTAAAATAAAATAATATTATATGTTTTATCTATTCATTTTTTTAAATAAAATATAATTTACTAAATTATATTTTATTTTAATATAGTCGGTTTAACTCTGATCTGAACCATCAACCTTTGAACTACTGTCTCACCCAGTTTAATACCCGATCCGATTTTTTGAATCTTGTTGGTTACTGAGCAACAATATGCATAATAAAACTTTCATGTATTATCTTCCACTCAAGGTAAAATATACAAATAACTGGTCTTACATACTACACCTATTTCCACTATTTTGTTTTTGTAATAACTTGTTTAGTTTAATTTCAATCTTAATCAATAATTGAAGTAACAATACCAAGTTGAGTATTTAAGTAAACAAGGATATTATTAGCGAGGATGCAAGTCAGTAATTGGATCTTCATCCACGGAACGTTGAGTAGACTTGCTTGTAGATTGATCCGACCCATTCTCAAAACTTGCTTCATTGTTTGAATCTGTTCCATGGCCACCAATAAAAAATGGATGCTCTTGAGGATCTGATAATGTCACGGAGTGGCTACTTAGCATCACCATAATGGATTGTATTGTTGGTCGTAGAGCTGGATTCGTGGCTACTTAGCATCACCATAATGGATTGTATTGTTGGTCGTAGAGCTGGATTCTCCTGAATGCATAATAAGCTTATGTGAATGCATTTAATAACTTCATTTCTTGAACAAGAATCTCTTAAACTAGAATCCAGCAATTCCAATGGCTTCCCTTCCCTCCACAGCCTCCAAGCCTGCAGTTCCATTCATATATAATTAATTCGTTAACGTTTTGATATCTCTGGCTACCATCAAAGAGTATTTACTTTTGGTAATATACTTACATAGCTTAGTAGGTGTTCATCATAACTCGATGCATGGAAGGATGTAATTTTTTGGCCACTAATAATCTCCAGCATAAGGACACCAAAACTATATATATCAGATTTGATTGAAAGATGACCATTTATTACATATTCTGGAGCTATGTATCCCCTACAAAAAAAAACACATATTGCATGATAATTAAGTACTCTCTTTTACCTGGTTCATTATAAATTATGATTCAAAACATTGGCATGAAAATAATTAACTTACAAGGTGCCAACAACTCTACTTGTACTTACTTCTGATTTATCAACATTAAAAATTTTAACCATACCAAAATCAGATATTTTTGAATTCAAATCTTCATCCAACAACACATTACTAGCTTTGAGATCACGATGTATAATTTTCAATTGGGAATCTTCATGAAGATAAAGCAACCCCCTTGCAATGCCATCAATGATCTTATAACGCTTTGACCGATTCAACTTTCCTTGGTTTACAAGTCCTGTATGACCAATAAGAAGCAAATTTAAATAATAAGATAAAAAATTTGATTCACATACTTACCAAGCCAAATTCGAAGCAACTAATAATAAAAGTTATATGATCAATGAGTGAGACATATGTGTAACTAAATGCATAAAATAATTCTGCAAAACCTACCGAACAAAAAATTATCCAAGCTTTTGTTGGGCAAGAATTCATATATGAGCATCTTTTCTCCTTCATCTAAGCAAAATCCAAGTAGCCTTACAAGATTTCTGTGTCGAAGTTTTGCCATCGTAACAATTTCATTCTTAAATTCTCATACACCTTGGTTTGAAATGCTTGATAGTCTTTTTACGGCTAACTTTTGTCCACCCGGTAGAATACCCTTCATAAGGAATAACCAATGAAATCAAAATCCATTTAATTTTATGAGTTTGAGTACAGTGATCCTATTTATTTTTTTTATGTGAAATAGATATATCATATACCTTGTACACTTCACCAAATCCTCCCTGACCAAGTTTATTGGCAGGAGCGAAGTTGTCTGTGGCTGATTTGATGGTATCCAAATCAAATTGTAGGGACTCTATACTTGAAATATCAACTACATAACCAAAAACAAAAATAAAAAAGTTGTGGGGATTATGATATTATTCATCCAGCAAGGAACTTCCATGTAGAGTTAAAATTGCGAATGTACCAAATTAAACAGGAGATGTTATATTTATCATACCAGTTTGTTCAGGAACTGAAGTGTATTTCCTTACTCTCCCTTTTAACCACAAGAAGCAGAGCGAGACTAGCAATGTGCATATCGCTGTTGGAACAACTATGACGATAATTGTCCCAGCTGAAATCCTGCTTTTGCTCTTATTTGAATAAAATACTTGCTCTGATATATAACACACACACACAACACAAATAACAGAATTAGATAGATAAAATGTTTTTGTTAAAATTGATTGAAGAAAGTAAATATATAAAAAATTTATTTAATTTTTAAAAAATGGTAGAGAAATTGATTGAAAAAGAGAATGGGAGAGGCCAACGAATTTTGTGAGAGATAATTAATGAAATGATATAACTTGTGAATAATATAATTAAATTAAAATATACAAAATTATTCATATATAATTATGAAAATAATAATATTTAATTAAAAAGGCATTAATTCACAAGCAAATGGAAGCTTCATGCATAAACAACACAAAATTTAATTAAAAAAAGAGTTAATAAAGCATAAATATAACGGACAACTATTTCTTGAACTCCAATTAAAACAAAGTAATTTTAGGCTCAATGATGAAAGAGTTAACCATTCAAAACTTTTGATTGGACTAGCTAGAGAATTGACCCACCAATTCGATCACTAGTCATACTTGCCAAACCGGATTGATTTTTCTTACCGTGAAATAATATACGTTATGATTGAACTTGGAATCAACTACTTACTTCAGACAAGTATATATATATTTTTTTAAATTGTGGAAGGGATAGTAACAGACCATTGGGAGTGGATTCCGGCGAAGGAGCTGGTGGCGGAGGCGCTTCATGGTAAAAGCGGTATATTTCATACCTTAAATAGCAACTGGGCCTGAGGGTTGCTCCGCCCACTTTTCCATTACAGCAAGTAGGCAAATTTCCAATACTGCTACGGAGACAGTTGAGACAATCATTCTCAGATATATCCGATGTGCACTGAGCCATAGTATATAGATTTTGGAAAACATTATAGTCTACTGTTTTGGTTGCCAATTTCTTGATTCCGCTTTCCGACGCCTCTTTCGCCACCACTCTCAAGGTTTCGCCCAACAGCTGCATAAAGCTAGTAGTGTCTGTTGCATTGACGTTGCTAGAAACAACTATCATGGGGTCTTCTTCCATTTTGGAGAAGAAATACTCGTCGGAGAAACGTAACCAGCACTCGCCGCGCCAATCGACAGCTCCTGTATTATTTGGGCATCGCTGAAGGAGATCTTTGATTCCGTCGGAAACGCATTTCTGACAAGCCTGGGAGGTGGCATCTCCGAGGCACTGGAGGCGGCCGTAGACGGTGGCGTTGGAGTCGACGCCCACGGTGGTGTTGTAAACTCCGTCACTTTGATCGGCGTTGGAGGAAAGGGAAGAAAGCAAGCGATTAAGATTGGTCTTGTATGTGCTGTTCTGGGCATATGTTGTACTCGAACAAGGGTAAAGCATCACAAGGCTAAGAATAAGAAAGAGCTTTGGAGAATTCATGAAGCCAAGCATTTTGTGACGATGATTGTCGTTTCATAACATGAGTCTCTCAATTCGTTTTGCTTCTCATCTATTTATTTATTACTCGATATAAGTGTTAGTTAATTTTTTTTAAGAGATTAAAAAATTAATTAAAAAATATATTTATTATTTTTTAAAATTAAATTGTTTGACTTATAAATTAATGTAGAAAATAATATATATCTATAAATATTTCAGATTATATGTTATAATTAATAATTTGTCTAGTCTTTTTATTCTCATAAGAAATCAATCGGTTCTACGGAGAAAGTATTTTCAAATTTTCTACTCGGCATATTTTAGAGTTGGGGAATATGTGATAAATTAAAACTTAGAGGAGATGCGGACTGGACTTGAGCCGTAAGTAATACTCCGATGACAAAATTCATGTTGGAGGTTAATCTGTATTCGTAATTTACTAGCACATTATGGTCCAAATTTTAATTTTTTTTTATAATTTTACTCTTTTTTAACACTGTCAACATTAATTATTTCTTGATTTCCTTGATTATCGTCATGAAAAACGCAATAAAAAGAAGAAATATGAATAGATTATCATCAAATTACCAAATAATTAATTTATTTTATCTTTTTTTTTTACAAAATTAAATTTATTTAAATTTTAAGCCCCGTTTTAAACACGACAATGAAGACCTGCAAGTTTTCAAAGTCTTCGTTAATTTCATTTATTAGATTCTTCCTTACGTGTCCAATTTGAAATCCACGGGGTCATGATCAACGCCCCCCAATCAACTAATATTATTATTAGGTTGATTATTTGGAAAGTAACAAAACCTTAGTTTCATAGAATCCGAGGTAAGTATGTGAGAGAGTTTTGTCTCGGTTTACGTGAAATTGATTTTGGGAATTGATTCCCAAACAAGCTCGGGAACATTGATACTACTCCCTTTTTTATAGATCATTTCTATTATGTTTTGTATAAATTAAGAAAAATCTTAAATCTCATTAATTATACTTTAAAATTTAATAACTTTTTAATTTTATTTTTACTTAAAATCTACTATACCATATGAAAACAAAGTCAACATATAACGAATTAAGGTTAAAACTATGTTTTTTCCGGATCCTCAATATAAGTCATTTAAGCTAATTCATTATAAATAAAAAACGAAAGTTAACTCGTTAAATTTATCTTGAATCAAAACATTTTTCCAATTTTACCTATATTAAATGAGGATTTAAAGGGGAGAGAAATATAGTGAGTCACATTTAATAATTAATTAAAGGGGTAGTACTGAAAAATAAGTAAAAAATTATCCTGCGAGTAACTTATATCGTGGACTAAGTCATTCTTCTAGAAGTGATTTATATTGTGGATCATAAGAAGTGTATGTATTCACATGAAAAACTAGCTGGTGCTCTCCCGTGCGATGCACGGGAAAATTGTTTTTTATATCCATGATCATTTCCACATCTTATTTATTCTATTACGACATGCAAATTAGTTCTTTTTCTTTAAGTTTAAACAATCAATATCAATTAAATTATAATAATATATTTATTTCATTGAAAGACCAGCAAATATATCGAGGCAAGTTTTGAAATATTACATTATACACAATAATTGTTGTTGTATTCTTAGAAATTGATTTTCCCCCCTGCATTTCATGATATATAGGAAAAAAATCGATTTGATAATAATGTAACTCATGAGCAGAAGCTCACATAAATTATTTGGATGATAGTTCGTACAAAAAAAAAAAGGAGTGAAATATATCTAACTTGACTAAATGGGGGGTATAGATTAAACCCAATTCAATGGCTTAAGATTTTTTTGGGTAACAATCCAATGGTGGCAGTTTTTATAACATGGAGTTCCGATGTCCCATATAATTATATAATACCTTCAGATCAGGTTAAATCAATACCTCTGGATGCTAATCTTAATGATAGAGCAAGAAAAGTTTACCATTAATGAAAAATCCCGCTAATCCCTCCTTTCAATTGTTCTGTAATGGATGCCAAAAATCTTACTACTATCCACAACTTACAGTACATTAGGTATAATAAATAAATAAACATAATTACCATCAAACGTTGTTAATTATGCAAGCCAATCCCCCCTGAAACACGGAATGATAAAGTAAGAGAGACGGATTAATCTTATTTTATGTGATATAATTATTCAAATTGTTTAAAAAATCATTATAAACAATAATGGTGTTATAAAATTATATACAAGTGTGGATGTCCATAAACTCTATAGATTCCTTTTAGTATTTCCTCCCTTTAAATGCATAAACTTAATAACCTCTCTTAGTTCTTGAACTTCCATTCCATAACCCATTTCTCTCATGAATGGTCTTTAGAAGCCTTTATTTTCTAGCTCCAATGTTACATATTGTACAATTATGAGAATTCATTTTGTATAACTTATGGTTGAAGATATAAGCCTATAAATAGAGACTTTGTAATACACATTGGAGGGTCACATATGAATAAGAATCACTCTCTCCTTCCTCCCTAATTCTCTCTTGTCTTGCTCATCTCTCTTCATATTCTTTTCATTTTATAACAAATGGATCATTATATGTAATTAAGCACATGCAATAATAGGTGGATGGAGCCAAACGTTAAGTGGTCTCGCATCAAGCACATGCTACAAATCAAACGTTGTTAATTATGTGAGCTTATTCCCTTTTTTTTTTAATACAGGAATTGTATTACTCAAAAGAATTCAAGTACAAAAAAGAAGTAAAGGAAAATGAAATTACAGATAGTCAATCTAAGACTAACTCAACCTTAGACTATGATAGAGTTGCTTGGCATGAAAGGTGTGATCACTAAGAGCAAGAACTTTATTAATAAGCCTAGGTACATGAATGATCTCACAGCCAAAAATTCTACGATTCCTAACCTCCCATAATTTCCAACATAAGAGTCCAAATGTGGTGTTCCAGCTACGATTCTGATTATCAGTTTGGAGATTTTCTTGGAGCCATTATTGGAAGGGGCGTTGGAGGAAAGAAGAAACCTTATCTAGAGGTATGTTGAGTTTCCTGTAACATCCTGAGGTATTGTCCCTGTTTAGCCACCCTTAGGCACAAGGTTTTGTCCTTTTAGGATCCCATAGTCACTCAAAAAGCACATCGGACATCAAAGGCCACGCCTTTACTACATATATGGCCTTCATTTTGGATGAGTTTAACCGATGTGAGACTTAAGTACACCCTGCTTACTACGTCTTCCTTCCCCCTTCACCCACTCTGGGGTCTCTTAGGGTGTTAGGTCCCTAACAGCACTTAGTGTTACACTCTCCCCACCAATGGAAAAAGCCGTCCTCGGCTCTGATACCACATTGTAACATCATGAGGTATTGTCCCTGTTTAGTCTCCCTTAGACACAGGGTTTTGTCCTTTTGGGATTCCATAGTTACTCAAGAGGCACCTTGGATGTCAAAGGCTATGCCTTGACTACATATATGGCCTTCACTTTGAACGAGTTTAACTGATGTGGGACTTATGCGCACTTTACTTACTACGTCTCCTTTTCCCCTTTCACCCACTCTGGGGTCCCTCAGGGTGTTACGTCCCTAGCAGCACTTGGTGTTACACTATGACGTTGGTGGGGAGAGTGTAACACCAAGCATTGCTAGGGACCTAACACCCTGAAGGACTCCAGAGTGGGTGAAGGGGAAAAGAAGACGTAGTAAGTAAAGTACGCATAAGTCCCACATCGGTTAAACTCGTCCAAAGTGAAGGCCATATATGTAGTCAAGGCGTGGCCTTTGACATCCGATGCGCTTTTTGAGTGACTATGGGATTTCAAAAGGAAAAAACCCTGTGCCAATGAGATGCTAAACAGGGATAATACCTTATGATGTTACAATATGGTATCAGAGTCGAGGATGGCTCTTTTCGTTGGTGGGGAGAGTGTAAGACTAAGCGCTGTTAGGGACCTAACACCCTGAGGGACTCCAGAGTAGGTGAAGGGGGAAGGAAAACACAGTAAGCAGGGTGTGCTTAAGTCCCATATTGGTTAAACTCGTCCAAAGTAAAGGCCATATATGTAGTCAAGGCGTGATCTTTGACAATCAAGGCTTCTCTTGAGTGACTATGGGATCTCAAAAGGACAAAACCCTGTTCCTAAGGGAGGCTAAACAGGGACAATACCTCATGATGTTACAATATGGTATCAGAGCCAAGGATAGCTCTTTCCGTTGGTGGGGAGAGTGTAACACCAAGTGCTGCTAGGGACCTAACACCCTGAGAGACCCTAGAGTGGGTGAAAGGGGAAGGGAGACGTAGTAAGCAGGGTGCACTTAAGTCCCACATCGGTTAAACTCGTCCAAAATGAAGGCCAAATATGTAGTCAAGGCATGGCCTTTGACATCCGAGGCACCTTTTGAGTGACTATGGGATCCCAAAAGGATAAAACCCTGTGCCTAAGGGCAGCTAAATAGGGACAATACCTCAGCATGTTATAGGAAACTCAACATACCTCATGATTTAAGATAGTCGAAAGCTCCCATCTAAGACGGTTGAAAGCTTTCTCAAGATCCACTTTAATAGCCATCCATCATGATTTACCAATCTTCTTGTGCATGGAATGAATGGTTTCTTGTGCAACAATGATATTATCAATGATGTTTCTCCCTTTGATGAAGCTGGATTAATAGGGAAGAATCAATGTAGGCATAATATTCTGCAACCTCAAAGCAATTATCTTTGTAATTAACTTGTAGATGGTGGTACACATACTAATGGGCTGGTATTCCTTTAAGCTCTGGGGTTGATCCACTTTAGGAACGAGGGTTATCAAAGTGCAATTAAACCATGGATTCACATCTTTCCCTTCAAAGATCTCCTTCACTTCATGGAATAAGGAATCTCCGACAGTCTCCCAGTTGGATTGGAAGAAATGAGCATGAAACCCATCCATGCCTGGGGCTTTGAGCGCAGCCATGTTGAACAATGCAAGCTTAATTTCTTGCTTGGTCACAGGCCCAGCAAGCATGGTTACTACTGAATCAAATAGAGGAGGAAACATACCTACATGCCTGTAGTTTGTTAGAGCATGATGTTCCAGGGAGTATAGATTAGTGAAATATTCAAAAGCCATCTGGCACAATTTTTGTTGGTCTGCTTCCCATTCCCTTGAGTCATTTTTTAACATGAGGGTTGTGCAATGACATTGACGAGAGATAGCTTTCGAGTGATAAAATTTTGTGTTTCGATCTCTATTGCATATCCATTGACAACAGGATTTCTGTAGCCATAATAACTCTTCTTGAAGGCACATTGTTTTGTGTTCAATAATAAGAGCACGCTCTAGAGTAAGAAGACCTTGGGAAGAAAGACAACATTCCAAATATTTCTGCACACCTACAAATCGAGCTCGCAATTTCTTCTTGGATTGACCAAATGAACCGAAAGATTCTTTATTCCAGACTTGAAGCTGGCAAGTAAGTTGGGTGAGGTTTTCTGCCACAGTTTTATCAAGGCTCCAATTTGTTTCGATGAGATGCTTAAATTCAGGGTGAAGATTCCAAGCAGCCAAGTAGCAAAATGGTGTTGGTTTTGGTTGGGACAAAAGACCAAACCTTATAAGAAGTGGGCGATAGTCACTTTGAATCCTTGGCAAGTAGAGAACATGATCATGAGAATGAGTTGAGTTCCATTGTTTATTACAGAGAGCGCGATCCAAGTGAACCAGACGGCTCCCTCTTTGCCAGGTAAACCTTGGGCCTGTGAAGCCCAAATCTAGTAGACTGGCTATCTGTATAAAATTATTAAAAGCATTACAACCCATACGATTCCGAGAAGACCCACCATTTCTATCTTTGACAGAGTGTGTAGCATTAAAATCATCGGTAAGGATCCAAACATCATCATCCTCTATAGGAAGATTGAGGAGGTCACGCCAGAGTCTTTCTCTTGTGGTAGGATTGGGGCTCCCATATATTGCTGTGAAATAGAAAGACTTACATATATCTTCCTCCTCTACCATCACATGAATGAACTGTTTGTGGTTCATAAGGACTTTGAGTTTGATTCTATCATTCCACATGAGGCAAATGCCTCCTGAAAATCCAGAAGCCCCTACCCTATGAGAATTTGGGTATCTAGTTTTCTTGATAACTTGATCAACTTTCACTCTTGAAATTCTGGGTTCAACCAAAACAAGGACTTCCGGTTGGTGTCCTTGTAAC
>QFDD01115296.1:0-16199 GCA_006871305.1 Vachellia collinsii
AGAAATGCATGTGCCTGTTGCCTCAGTTCCCACTTTATGGTGCGATAACTCTGGGGCTGTTGCCCTTGCTGCCAATCCAGTCTTGCATGGCAAGATCAAGCATGTGGAATTGGACCTTCATTTTCTAAGGGAAAAAATTGCTGCAGGAATATTGCAGGTCGGTTATGTTCCCAGTGAAGAACAAGTTGCTGATATATTTACCAAGCCACTTAGAAAAGCTACATTTCATCATTTCCGTGAGCGTCTCAGCATATTGCCTCGTCCCTCAACTACTTAGTTCAGAGTTGCTGATTATGAGAAGAACTAGCAGAGGGAATATTAGAGTATTAAGTCTTCTAGAATATGTCCTACGTGGCATGACTGTTATCCTTACTGTTATCAGTTACAAATTTGTTATGTTTTAGTTACAATACAAGTTGCTTAGTTACTGTTCTCATTACTCTATAAGATGCGTACTGTACTCAATTCATGATCATAATAATAGAGACTTGGAATCCTCATTATACTCTGTTCTTAGCATAATCATTACTTGTTTTTAATCATTTTAAAACGAATGCATTTTGAAGGATAACTGAAAACAAGTGGCCCAGAAAGCTGAAATTCTATTCACAGAATAGTATGGGTGAAGAACCATACGAGTCAACAATACAAGGCACATTTATAATTAGACTAATCTGGTGGATGGGAGGCAAAAAAAAAAATCTGGTGGATGACCATATACAAGTTCATAAGGAGTTTTGAAGTTCAAAATACGTGATGGAATTCTATTAATCAACTATGTGGCAATCAGAACACATTCACCCCAATACCTCACAAACACATTTGACTGGATCATAAGACTGCTAGTGATCTGCATTAGTGTACTTTGCTTCCTTTCAACTATCCCAATCTGCTGAGGGGTATGAAGACTTGATATGTTCAGTTGCTTCTTCAAATTTAGAATGCCAAAACTCAAATGTCTTTCACAAATGGATTTAAATGAGCTTAAACTCAAATGCCTAAACCCTAAAAGCAAAAAAAAAAAAAAAAGCTTACGAATGCTTCACGCGTGGCAGAGGCTTTAATGCCTCTGCCCACAGCTTGGCTTTCTCCGTTCATTTTTCTTCCCATTGGCAGTAGTCGACAGCGAGTTGAGTGAGAGAGCGGGAGAGAGTGAGACGCCGTGGTTTTCATCAGAGGAGAGGCCGGAGTTCGCATGCAGTCAAGAATCTCAGCCAGGTGAGCTCTGTTTCTTCATCTCCGAATCCATTTTTGGGGGTGGGTTTTGAGCTTTAAACAATTGAGAAATCAGAGGTAATCGGTGGAACCTCATCGGTTAGCTTAATGCATGTTAAGATTGGTACTTCCTCAAGCTAAATCAAGTGTTTCATGTGATAAATTTGTTGGTTGTGTGAGTTTGAGTAAATTGGTATTTGCTGTCCGAGTCGGGTCCTGTGTTGTGTGGCTTCTGAGCTGTGATTTCATGCATTAAGAATGGTGAAGGTTTGGGTTTGTGAAATATTGAATAAGGGCGTGCATGTTGATTTTTCCTTCCTATTTTGGGTCATCTGAGCTTTTGCATGTCTATGGTTTGTGTTGGCAGTGATGAACTGAAACAGGGGTTTGGGTTTTCTTGGTAATCTGAGGCCAATGAATTTCTGAAGTTGTTAGGAACTATATATATATATATATGCATATGGGTTTGTGAAGGTGTATATATATAAGTATTCTGAAAAATTGAAATGGAGACTATGAGCTATATATATGTGTACTTTGTAAATTAGAATTTGAGATTATGAATTACGGAATTGTTCCTTGAAAGTTAAATGGATAAAGAGTATATTTTTGCCACTATTTGGCAAAAATTCAAAGAAATAATAGAAGGATATTGAAAATGGAACCTAAATTGAGGTATTAATATGAGTGTGTGTGTATAAATGCATTTTAGTAATAAAAAAGTAATTGATTTAACTCTGCAAAGAATAGGTCTGTTATGCCCTTATTCTGGAATATAGTCCTGTTATGTGACCCATTTCTAATGTATACCTTCTCACATGAAGCATTCAGAACAAATTGTGCATTTTGAAGGCTGTATTATATAAGCACACAATTCTTCTAGTTGTGAACACCCTCCTGTCGCTTTATAAAAACACTCTTCAGCTACACATCATGACAAATCAAGCAATTTCAAACGATTTAGGCTTTTAATTCTATTTGGAACTTTTTTGAATTTACTTCCTTTCAAGTCAGGAATTTCTAGTACTTTTAAGCTTATCACGAAGGGTCTATTTGGTTGAGGGTTTTGTTAAGGAAAAATAGAGGTAGGGGGGACAATAAACATATTTGTTTGGTTAAAAAAAAAATGGAGAGGAGTGAGTGTAACATTTTTATCTTTTGTGGTATCTCCCCTTCTTTCTCACCCCCAAAATTGGGGTTTATTGGAGGATTGAGAAACTTTTCTCCCATCTTTCCAAATTTACCCATTGTAACTTAATAATATTTCATCCCTACCCCAATGAATTTAAACTTTTTTTTTTCTTTTTTTTCCTCCAACTTTTTTTCCGTTTCTTTTTTTTTTCTTCAACTATTTTTCCCATTTGTTATTACTCATTTTAATCATGGAAATCCACTCTCACTAAAAAAAATATTTTGATACAATAACATCATTAAAGGTGCAATAACATGTTAAAATTAATATTATTATCTTTTAAAGATGATATAAAATTATTTTATCATATACAAGTAAAGTAATACTTTTTTGTAATTCAAACATTCTAGAAAATGGTTATTTTAATATAAATATAATGAACAAAAGAAAAAAATATAAATAAAAATAATAATAGTATAACTGTTAACTTAAAATTTGTTCCCCCCACCTCCCATTCTAAACCAAATAACAATTATTAAAATATATCCCATCACCTCACCTCATAACCTCTTATCACCTAACCTTATTTGCCTTTAATTAACCCTATCTCCCCTCTTCTACTTCAAACCAAACAAGGCTAAAAGAGATGCCAACTAAATCCCAACCATGCAAGCTCAAAGTTCAAAGATTGAGGATATAATTTTGTGAATAAGAAAGATCCATTGTTGACCAAAGCTACAACTTTTAGTCCTTTTACACCTTCAAATGATGTACGTGGTATATCCATGGGTTTGCTTGAATTTATTAGTAGAAGCTCAAGCTTTGGAGCATCCAATTGAGAAGGCAATCGAAGCAATTTATTCTTTTTATTCCATGAAGATACTACACATCAATCTTTTACTGTTTCATCTTCAAGCAATTCATGCAATTCCCTAGCACTATTTACCATAATAGTACCATGTTCTTAAGTGCTACCATAAGCTACATCGCGAACCATGTCATACATTTTCACAAATTTTTCATTCCTGATGTTGAGAGAATAAATCAACAACAAAGAGTTAATGAGAACATTTATTGCTGCTATGACTTGAATCCTAGCAGTTTCAAATGAGTTAGCATCTTCACAAAGACCCAACCCAATTCCATATCTGAAAAGATCGTCAATGATATACTACAAAAAAAAAAAAAAACACTTTCAGCGACGACCTTTAGCAGTGATAAAATGTATCTTTCAGCGGTAACTTTTTCGTCACAGTTAAAAGTAAGAATTTTTTTAAATTTAAAATTATTTAAAATTTAATTATTTAATTTTTTAAAAAAATTTATTACCTTTATTGGCGACTTTTTCTCTCACCGCTGAAGGTAAGAATTTTTATTTTAATTTAAAATTTAATTATTTAAATTTTTTAAAAAATTTATTACCTTCAGTGGCGACTTTTTGTGTCGCCGCTGAAGGTAAGAATTTTTTTAAAATTTAATTATTTAAATTTTTTTAAAAAATTATTACCTTCAGCGGTGACTTTTTCTGTTGCCACAATTTTTATTTTTAAATTTAAAATTATTAAAAATTTAATTTTTTTTTTAAAAAAATTATTACTTTCAGTAGCGATTTTTTCAGTCCTTCCTAAAGGTAAGAAATTTTTTTAAATTTAAAATCATTTAAAATTTAATTATTTAAATTTTTTTTGAAAAATAATTTTTATCTAAAAATAATATTTTAAAAAATAAAAATTATGAAATTAATAATTATATAATTTTATAAATTAGTACATTAAAATAATATATTATTCAATCAATAATATACTATATATAAAATTAAAATACAAATATAAAAATAGTAACCACATACTTTAAAATTATCATCCAATTTACTTTTATTTTATAATAATATTAGATATTATATATATACTATAGATATATATATAGACAAATAATATATATGCCTAAATATGTGTGTGTATAAATGTCTATAATTTATTATATAGTAAAATATTATATATATATATATTTAAATATGCGTTTAAAGTATATAAAGTCGTTGCAGCTCAACAAGAAAAGACTCACGCATGCGGCACGTGGCATTGTGAGGTGACAACATTTGATATAGGTGAGGTGGCATATATGTGGCGACACGTGGTGTGTAGGGAATGATGGTAATGTGACAATCGTCAGTGACGTGGCACCGATCGATAATGATGTGATAGTCGCTGCAGTAAACTATTATTTTTTAATAATTTTGAAATTATTATTTTTTAAATAATTTTAAAAATACTTTCAGCGGCAATTAAAGTATTTTTAGCGGCGATTTATTTTTGTTGTCGTCGAAAACTTCAGCGACAATACTTTCAGTGACAACTCTTGTGTTATCGCTGAAAGACTTTCAGCTGTGACTTTTATATTTTCAGCGGTGACTTTTGTCACCGTTGAAAGTCAATCTTTTTGTAGTGATAGTTTCATAATCTTCAGAAAACAAATGCACACATCAAGAACAACAATTTAGCTTCTACAGTTCTTAGATAATCATAGCTTAACTTGAGACAAGTAAAAGCATCACTTTCTCCCTTATCCACATCAACTAGCTTCGAATGTCTCAACTTGTGCAATACTACATGTACCTCATCAAGTCCTTTTCCTTTTAGGCACTTCTCCATGGCCACAATTGCAATGGGCAGTCCCTTACATTCCACTATGATTTCTTGAGCCACTTCTCTTGCACCACCATCATCTACTTGAACGTGAGTTTGAAATAGATCCCAAGCTTCATCTTCTGTAAATAGACCCAATGGAATATTTTTTTGGCAATCCATTAGAGTACATACATCTTGACGGCATGTCGTCAGAAGAACTTTGTGCTTTCTTGGACCAGCTTCATCCCCAAAGGGATTCCCTATATTCTCGAGGTTCATCGTAGCCCATACATGATCCAAAATAAAATGCTTTTTTATTATATGTTCATGTTAATGTTTTATTCTTGCATGGACTTAGTCTATCAATTATTTGGCGAATTAAACAAATAAAGATAAGCGTGATGTCAAGTCCCACATCGGTTGGGGAGGTGAACGAAGCACGCCTTATAAGGGTGCGGATATCTTCCCCTTGTAGACGCGTTTTCTGGCGATGGGAAGATGGTCAGAGAAACAAAACCCTGCTCTGCTCGCAACAGAGACAATATCTCCGAGGGAGGTCGCTGGGCTGTTACAGTTGGTATCAGAGCCAGTCCTCTGGTCGGTGTGTCAGCGAGGACGCTGAGCCCCTATGGGGGGGTGGATGTCAAGTCCCGCATCGGTTGGGGAAGTGAACGAAGCACGCCTTATAAGGGTGCGGATACCTTCCCCTTGTAGACGCGTTTTCTGGCGATGGGAAGATGGTCAGAGAAACAAAACCCTGCTCTGCTCGCAACAGGGACAATATCTCCGAGGGAGGTCGCTAGGCTGTTACACGTTACGCATATATAAGAAATTGGACTTCACATGTATTGAAAAACAAAACAAAAGAAAAAAGGAATTGGAGTTCACAAAGAAGTCAACATTTATTGCAGGCCGTGGATATGATAAATAATTTGAATGACCAAAATACCAAAATTTAATTGTTGGATTATCCATGCATTGATCCATGCATTAAATTATTTGGCAATGATGGTGTAGGTGAGGACAATGATAGATTGTAGCACAAAAAATTAGAACAGAGAATGTAACTCAAGACGCAGAGCCAAACTTCTATTGAGGTGTTTTTTATTTTAAAAAAAAGGAGTTAGGATTTTTATCTCATATATAAATTATAAATACAAGTCGTTAGTCTACTTTAAAAAATTTAATCACGCGAACAAATTTTTTTGACATAAAATAAACTATACTATTTTTTAACACTTTTTCAAATCAGACCAAAGCATGGGAGAGCTCTTCACGTCGTTCTTCCATTTGTTAACCTCAGCATCGATCCTTTCAGTCCTGTTGATGGCCTCTTAGATACGTTCATGCACCATCCTTTGCTTTAGTGTCAACACCTCCTTTCTGATCTCAACATTTCTGATGATTTTGCCCACACAGAACAAATATTGTAGTTGTTGTACAGTTGGAACTAGAATATATTCAGCCAGTTTTGCTGCGTTCGACACTCCCACCTTTGCCATTTAATATTAATAGAAGCCTAAAAGGAAAGCCATTCATCATCATCAAATAATGATTATCTCATAATTTCATTTTGAAGAATTGAAGCATCTTACGTACTTAATCTTTCATGAATTATCATCCAGATGAAAAAGAATGATTTTTTCCCTATCGTTTTAGTTCCGCTTTCTTGCTCTGATATCAGGATTTTCGGGCGTCAGCTATGTTCAGATATTGGAGTAACAAAATTTAGCGCCTCATGATTCTATTTTTTTTTCTTTTCTATCAGATCAATGCAAAGGATCAAGAAAGAAGGAAAAATGCTGTGTGCAAATGACAGCAGCAATTATTAGCAACTAACAAGCTACTCATATTAACCCCCGAAAAAAAAAATACTAACAAGCCACTCATAATTAGAGATCACAGATATATGCTTATGTATTGGAAAAACAAGTTAATGGTTAAAAAAAACAAGAAGAAGAAAGAACATCTGAAACATTAAAGGTGATGGGGAAAATGAAACTTTGATTCTGATTCAGGAGAGGGATATTGATTCATACCTATCATGAACTTGCACTTCAGTCTAGTAAATTTTCACGAGTAAGAATGACAAAATCTCACTGCAACCACCACACTTTTCATGAGCTTCACTCGTCAATTCGGTTGGAAATGATAGTGCTCTCTCTCTCTCTCTCTCATAGACCCGTAAGTAAGTATAGAAAACACTTATCAGAGAATGAAAGACTAAAGAGGTAATACCAGATAAATTTCCACAATTCAGTTCGTAATTCTTGGCTTCCAAATTTTCAAAAGCGATCGAGATGAACAGAGTTCCACTGCAATTACCCCACTTTTCATGAGCTTCTGTCGTCAACTCCGTTGGAAATGATAGGGTCCTCTCCCTTCCTCCCTCCATCTCTCTGTCTCTCTCAATCTAATAGAAAACAATGATCAGATGACGAAAGACTATAGAGATCGAAAAGAGAGAGAGCTTCCATTTTTTAAACTTCCACAACTATCAGACTTTTCATGAAGTTTACAGGGCTCTTTCCTTTATCTTTTATATTGACCCCAGAATATGAAATCAAATTTGAAAAGTTGAAGAAATCATGTTCCAATTACTCCCCCTTTCAATAAAGGCTTCAGTGCAAATATTATACTGTAAACGAGATTTTATATCTGGGATCAAAGGGACTAATTGTTACTGAGTCAGGAGACATGATGCCTCTACTACTTGCTTTCCAGTGAGGGTGCCTTGGATCAATTTCAAAAGTTAAAGTGAAAGAGGAAATCTTATACTTTTTACTTTTCTAAGTTACAATTATTGTGGAAGATAGACAAGTTTCCAAAAGGAATTATACATAATTTTGAAGTCATGATTTGAAATTAAACGCCTGTTTTCTTAATTAAAGAAGAGACTCTATGTAATATGATAAGAATTAATTTTCAAAAATTATTTAAGGATTTTATTATATTAAACAAAAGATGATATTACAAACAAAATTATGACTGAAGGGCAAATAATACATAATATATGATCTGGCCTATAGCTACTTGTTATTTTAACCATTATAACATAATTTTAGCTTTCATTTGTGTCGTCACTTGGTCCATTAATGTGATAGAAAATATTAAAATAAAGAGGAATACTTTGAATGTGAAGAATTAATTCCAAATTGTAGATTTTAATCTCATCTAAAACCTAATAGTAGAATAGAATAATTGCTTATATGGTGGACCATTACCCCATGTTGTGATTTTTTTTCTAATCATTTAAATATAAATGTATCATGAGCTCTGTCCCCTACTTTTATGAAGTATAACTACATATTTGAAGGATTAAACTATTATATTGGCGGAGATGTCTAAGAAAAATTAATTTTAAATAGATTGAACTAGTCATATTTATTTCTATTGTTGTTTTTTTTTTTTTTTTGCTTAGAGCCCCCGGTGTCCAGCCCCCCTTTGGAGAGCTGACTAATCCGGAGCGCCCCCCGGGATTAAGGGGACTTCCCAGGGATCGAACTCGGGCCCTTTGGCTATATGGCGGGGAAGGCGCCTTGCCAACCCACTTCTTACCATCCGAGCTACGCCCCCTGGGCTATTTCTATTGTTGTTTTTCCCCCTAAGAATCATTCGAATGTTTCCTCAATTATATTTTTAAAGTGAATGTATTTTCAATTATAACAATTACCTTTTTTTTTTATAAACAAACTTGTTTTGACATTATTTTGGGTTAATACAAGTTTTTGTCCCTTAATTTTGTCATCATTTTGGTTTTGGTCCTCTACGTGATAAAATAACCCATATTTTTATTATATTAACCAATGTTTTAAATAAAATGAAACTTAAGGGATTAAAACTATTAGTTTTAAATTCACCCACGATTCTCAATTTGCCCGAAAACCTACAAATTTAATGGTCTAACCCCATCCGACCAGGTCCAAAGAAGAAACTACTGATCCAAAGATAAATCAGACTGAATCAGACTGGAGTGGTGTCCTTGGGTTGGGTTGGACAGAGGATCGAGCCCTCAGACTAAGCCTGGGCTGCCAAGCACTTCCATCTGCTGCTCAATCAGCTCCTCATGCCCTCATCTCTTGCTGTCTTTAAGTCCAGTGTCTAGTCCAGCCATCGCCATCGTCGTTCACTTCCAGTCCATACATTGCCTTCTCCTTCCAGAGTAGCAGTTGCACTAATCACTCCAAGGTGTGCTTCGTCCCTTCTTGTTTTGCTCCTCTTCTCCCAAAATCTTCTTTATATGTATTTCCAATTCCATGCTCTTCGTCGTTTACTTCAGGGGAAGCTCTTACAACAGTCGTGTAGTTATGCTAATTATTGGGGAAAATTTTTGAACCAGTCTGAATTGGACTTTGTGGTTTATCTTTGATGCATTTGGTTTGGTTGGGCAACATGAACTTGTCAAACACCACTTCACTCTTTTCTTATTTTTGACTTTATGAATCTGGATGCTTATTTATGTCTGTGCTTCATTGATATTTGGACTGGAAGGCCTGAGAATATGGTTGGAAACGCCTGAGTTTTTCTCGTCTTATATTTGAAAGTGTTATGATTAATTAAAACCAAGTTTGTGGTCTCTTTTCTTGCTTTACAAAATACGAGATGTAAAATTGTTTAATCTTCCAGCCTTTTGTGGTAAGGGGAGGAATTGTTCTTCAGTCTTTGAAGCTACAAAGGCTCCATATATTCTTCTTAGATAACTACCATAATCGAGTGTGATAATAATCTATTGATTTATATGCTGCAGTTTTTTTCAAATGGTTATGTTGTTAACTGCAGGTTTATGAATGAAGAAAAGTGTGATTGAGGGGTGGATTCAGGATTGTATCATTGTAATTGTAATTTGGAGTTTTTTTTATTTTATTTTTTGATACAGATTTTTGGTTGTTATTTTTAGTTCTTATTATTTGTGCATGTTGGAGTTGGACAATGGATATTGGGAAATCATAGACTTATGGGTAGAAGGCAAAGGGTTTGGGGTTGGAAAAAAGAAACTAACGCTATGAGTGAGGTTTAAAAAACGGAATTTTTTTTAAAGAAAAGATCCTGGACTATCTGAATTGGCCTAAGTAATCCGCTGAACCTGCTCTAGTCCAGTATAACGTCGGGTTGAGGCTGGATCAGGCTAGACCTCGGGCTACCTTGTTCAGCCCGAGGCATTTCCAGGCTAGACCTAAGCTTGGGCTCCAACTTGATCCAGTCTAGTCTTATGTTTAGCCCTAAACAGTTCCCTGGTGGGTGTCTTCTATCAGCGTCCTCTCCCCGGTAGCCGCAAGGGGAGAGTGAGCCTAGTGTGTGTGCGTTGGTGTGTATGTGAGGTCGAAACGGTGAAGAAGAGATCTGAAGCTACGAAACGAGTTTCGATGGAGGTAGATATGTGGTTGGTGCGATTAAGAGGCTTGGCAAGATTGGAGGGGATGAAATCGAAATGGCCAAGGGAAAGAGCAAGATTGATGACATCGGAGTCAGAGATGGGAAGATCTAAGATCGATTACGGATATGGGACATTGGCTAAAAGTGATATCTACTGTGGGCAAACAAATCGGTTGATTCCTCAAAGAGTTTTGACGAGCAATGGAGATTTGGAAACCAAATCAACTGTAATTAGGGAATCTTGTTTTAGCAGCAGATAAACACCTCACCGTCCAAGCCTCATGGATGATGGTTTGAAGACACACAGATCTAAACCATTTTTGCAGTTCCTTGGGTTCAATTAGCACCAACAAAGCTCTATGCCTTGGTCTCGTGAGGTAAAAGCTCTAAGCATCTTCCAACTAATAGCCATTTTGTAATTTCCTTCTGGTTGTGCATGATTGCTTTTTCTGGAACTTACATTTGAGCTTAATGAGTTTACATATGTCTCTTGCTATGCGATTTCAATCATGGCCTCTAAGATATGTGATTATAGCTGGAATGATATATTGAATTTAAAGGAGACAATGCTTTCCATACTCTTTTCAAAGGTTATTGAGGACTTCTTTCAAAATACAAATGTCTTGGAGGGAGATGCTATTAATTTGGGTTTAAATGTCAGTTCAATTGTTCAATTCATAGTAATATTTGATAGAGTAATGAGGTTCTGGAAGTTCATTAGCAAGCTAAGTTTCTTTGTAGCAACCAGATGGGCTATGCTGGAGATTAAGAATGATTTAAGGTGGGTACCTCCTGGTTGTTTTAGGTGTTTGCTTGTTCTTTAGACACTAGTTATTATAGCTGTTAGAGATGATGTTTTTGGACTAAAAGGGAGGAATAAATATGTTGAGAATGAGATCACAAAATTCTGGTTGATTGGAAATCTAGAGGGAAAAAAAGCTTTGGATTATAATTCTTGGATGTGCTTAGCAAGGCTGTGGTGACTGGAGCTTTCTTCATGAAAACATAATCTAGCTGAATAATGTTTCTTAGTGGTGTAACTTAGCTTCTTTGGAAGAGCTAAGGTGTTTCTCAATGGGTTTGTGGCCTATACGGTTGGGTTTAATACCCCCCCCCCAATCCCAATTTTCTTTTGTCTTTGGTTGTGGCTTTCCCTAGATGGATATTTGACTGATGCTTGTGTTCTTTTCTTCTATTTGTTTTGGTTTCGGATTGAATTGAATTGCAAATTCACTCAAGGATGGGTAGCTCCAGCACCTCCCATTCTCCCTTGCATTGTATGTCAGAAGTTGTCGTGGAAGAAAACCAGAGCATCATTGGTGTTGAATGCATGTAGTTTTTCATTTTCTATCATGTTGTTGCTTTTATGTTTTTGTGTGTTTTGTTTACCTCAAGTTTGAGGTGTACTGGTTTATCTTTATAATATAATGCTTGTTTTGACCAAAAAAAAAAAAGATTTTAAGATTTTTAGCAGTATTTCATTTTTTTCTGGTTGGGCCAAAACTGGCTTGTTGCACCATTTGTCAAAACCTCCCTCCCTCGAGAGTTTGATTTGGACTTTTAGGGCAAACCAATGAAACGGGTCGGGTTGTGGTCCAAACATTTGTATCAAAGCCTCAGTGGTGCCACTGGCCTTCTCACTCATCGGGCTCAATCTCTACTTGTCGCCTTCGATCGTGTAATATCTACTGAGCTCATGTTGTAATCTGCAAGGCTAATTATCACATTTGTCATTTTCATTCAAATTGCAAGTTTAGTCAAATTATCAGGTGATACAACTCAAGGTTAACTATAAACTTGTCTTGAAAGTATTTTTAGTTGTAAGATTGTCATGAAAAGGTTTGTAGAAGTAATATTAATCGAAAGTTTCTAAATTGAGCAATGTTAACTCATTTCGTTAAAAAGACTTTCATAAAAAAATTGATGTTGATAATCAATAATTTTTTAAACCACATTACCTATAAAAAAGAATGATTAATTCATTAAACCTGGCTAAAGTTAATTTTTTTTTTAAAAAAAAAAGAATTACTATTTTTTTAAAAAAAAAATTACTTATTAAATAATATGGATTAAAAATAATAAGTACAAAGAACCATGTTTAAACATTAACTATATATGGAAAATTGATAAATAAATATTAATTATTCTTCAGACAATTTATATTATGGATAAACAATTTCTTTCCTTTTTTTTTTATGAGGTGACTAATGTTTTAAGCAAGAGGGTATAAAGCGTTGAACCGTTGATTATTTACCAGTCTCCCTATATGTTCAATGTGTGAAATGAAAAGTGAGCCCTTACTAATTCAACGCTGGTATTTTTATTTTTTGGTGGGTACCAAAAAGGCCAGCCTCTTTCTTACGGGCTTCATGGGCCCAAACTAATCCAGATACTGGACTCCACAGGCCCATAAAAGGAGGCGTTCCTCCGAGCCTGCAACTTCATACACAATCCTTTTTTTTTTTGGTCAAACTCCATACACAATCTAAGGTTCGAACTCTGAACATTGCATAAAGGGCCTAGCGTCTCATCTTGCTTAAGCGGGTGACATTGGTTAATTCAATACTGATATTGCACCATATATTTTATAATTTATGTAATCAATGCGTTTGGAAAAATAACTTGAATTGGAAAAAAAAAAAACTCTTCCATTGTCAAAAGTAAGGGAAAAAAACACTGTTTATAAAAATTAATACATGCTGCACCAGAACAAAATATTGCAATGATAATGAACGAATTAATAAACGATAATTCAATATAGGCATAGGTGGTAATTGAAACTTTAGAGAGTACGGATTATTTGTTTATTTATACACTAACAAACCAAAGCATTTAAGTTAAATAAAAATGATACAAAATGATGAATCGCTTGTGAACTATTGACTGCATACAATATAATGCACTTTAAAGTTGTTGGAAAATAGGCCAGTCCACCCTTGGTGGATTAGGTCCAATCCATTACTATGGGGTAAAAATGTGATAAATAGATATATATAGGGTCAAAAGGGGTAATAATCCCCACATTTTTTAAATTTTAAATAATAAGGTGGGAACAATTATCCTACTATATTGGAACGTATACTTTGAAATTGGACAACCATTTTGCATTTTTAATTCTCTATAAATAGAGAATGCATTGGAAAAAATTGATGCTTTTACACATACATACGGGGAAAATTGTTATTATTCCTTTTTCCCAAAACTCTCTCATCTCAAAGTGCTTTTGCTTACTAAAATAACTTGTATCATATCCTGTGATCTGGTTCGTGTGGGTACCGAGAGCAACCAGTTCACATCTTCAGGTATGCTCTAAAACCTTCAAAAGTTATAAATATTATTGCACTCATTATCATAGACACCATAATCTCACAATGTCTCTTCTCAAACCAGGCTCTCAACACCAAATAAGCCCATCTCCATATTTCTGTGTATCTTCACATTACTGTGAAACATGAGAAAAATTACAATGTCAAATTCAATTTACAAAAATAGAAGTTTAGCAGAGTAAAATAATAAATCTGCGGAACACATGTAGCATGTGTGAAAAAAAATTTCATTATGTACTTGTTCCAAATTAAAACTTGTATATCAATTAGGACAAGGATGATGGAGGAGACGGTGTATGAATGAAGGGAGAACAAGGCCTTAGGAGCACTAATGTGAAATACTCATTAATTCACCTCCAAATTTGTGGTGCTTGAGAAGTAAATCAAGTTAAATATTTTTCTATGTTGTAAATTTGCATTATATGATTGGTAAATTCGAGGGCCTTCTAAACTTGCATTGTAAACAAATTCAAAATTCAAAGTGAATAATGTAAGTTGCAGTATGCCCAAATGTCTAAGTTGCGCAATTAAAGAATACCACAACGGTGAAGAAAATAAGAAATTCCAAAGAGACAAAAAAAAAAAGAACAATCTAAAATCAAATGTATATGGGTAGGTATGTGGATATATAAATGTGCGTACCTTTGGAGAGCAGCAAGTGTGGTTTTGGAGAACATGGGGCAATCTTCAACCGTAAGATATATTAGCTCTGGAAGTATGTTGTTGATGTTGGAGAACTCTTCCTCATGGATTTCAACTTGGCTGCTATTAAAAAGTCCCTTTAGTTGAGAGCACTTTTTAATCATCACAAATCCCAACAGAGGAAGATGTTGAGTAGAGGGCAGAGACGGGAATATCCATTTCAACTTGTTACATCCAATGACTTGAAGACTGCAAAGCTGTGGGAAGCACAATGAAGGATTCGAGGAATCATTTGGAAAGTGATGTTGATGATGATGCTCTTCTGATGACGATGACGACGACATAATGATTTCCTCCAACTCTTCACATTCTTCAATGCATAGTGCCCGCAAACATGGTAGGCTTCTGATGACAGAGCTTGGGAACACACATTTCAATCTTCTGCATCCAATCACACATAGACTCCTGAGATTTTGGAAGATGATGGAAACGGGACCCTCCCATATAGATATGAGGCTCATTGAATCCGTCAAATACAATTCCTCTGCTCTTGAGATCATCGACGTCGTCCCTCTTTCTTCATTTACATTATTTGATGATGAGCTCTCACCTGCATTTGAATCTTCAGTCGCAACCTGTGTCAACTAAAATTTCAATTATCAAAAACCAATTTATTCACATCAATCAAATTTAGTAGTACAAGTTTCCTATTTTTTTAAAAAAAACTTAAATTTAAACAGTTAAAAAAATGGAAATATTGTTAGCATCCCCGAGCAAAGTCTTTATTGATATATAAAAGTTTAAATATCAATGTACAATTACAGGACCAAACTATCCAATTTTTGTGGGTGAACTTTCAAGGTCAAAATTTTGATATGGATGTACATGAAAAATTTTAAAAGAATGTTTTCAGTAAATATGCAAAAAAAAAAAAAACATGAAAAGAAGTGACATATATTCCATATTTTCATTTCTTGTGCTATGAAATTGAAAGAAAATATAGTTGTGAATGTACATGGATCAAGTACTAATTTTCTTCTTGGTGTCTTTGCATTTCTTTGTGATTCATAAGTTAACTATTTATTTTATATAGTTGCGGCTAACAAAATGATACTATATATGTGATTCTAACTATTCCATCTAATTGTTAAGATTCTAATAAGAATAATAAAAAATATTCAATCATACCGATATTGTTCCCAATTGTTGAAGAGCTGATCCCAAACTTGAATTAACAAATTTAGGGCAGTTATTTATGTCAATGTTTCTCAGCTCCACCTGAATCAGCAAACCTTCTTGACAAACACTATTGAAATTTGGCAAATTTGTTAGCTTTATCTTCCTCAAGCTTGAAAGGACAATTGTCTCATTGAAGTTGGCATCATCTTCACTACTTTGTCCAAAAATCACCTCCAATTCCTCACAATCAGACAAGGTTAGGCAAGCCAACTTGGGAAGGCTATTTTTGACAATAGGACTCTTTGAGAATACAAACTTCAACTTTTTGCTCTGAGTTACTTCTAAGGATTGAAGATATTGGAAGCTCAAAACATGTGTGGGAACAATGCCTCCTGCTACCATTTTTTGTTCTGATTCCATCAACCTTCCTGAGTCGTCGGTTTCTTGTTGGTAATAATCACCAATGACTCGCCACTTGTGTTCAACAATAGGACTTTGAGTATCAATCTCTCCAACATTCAAAATAGAAAGGGGAAGATTGAGAGCCTCATTGTTATTGAATTGGCTGTATTTCAAAACATACTCCCTTACAAGACTCTGCATATATAAATAACAGAGTAGTAAAAGGTGGGCATAGAGAAAGTGTCTTTTATTTGGCATTTAATTTACTACAGGAATATATAAAAGTCAACACATGTAGTTCAC